>JAOYSI010001779.1:0-16746 GCA_025775065.1 Hiodon alosoides | reverse complement strand
AGAGAGAGATAGAGAGAGAGAGAGAGAGAGAGAGAGAGAGAGAGAGAGAGAGAGAGAGAGAGAGAGAGAGAGAGAGGGGGGCGCGCGCAAAAGTAGTTTGTTTATAAGTGGATGGATTGAATTTTAAAATGACATCTGTTTATTGTGCTTTGTTGATGTCTAATTTCTCCCATGGTAATTGTGCTTGGTGTTCAGTGATAATGAACCAACTGTTTAAGAGAAAGCAAACTGAACAGTTAACTGATCTGTGAAGGTGTGTCTGCGATGAGGCCATGGATAATAAAGTGACACCAGCTGTTTTTAATGGCTATTCCGGGGGTTTGTGTGTAAATCAACACTATTCTTTTGGAGGACAATCCTTAATGACAGTTACTGAAGTAAAAAAAAAGAAGAAAAATGACCTTTTACAACTGACCCAATCTGTTTACCTTGCATATCTTTTTTAACGGGTATGTCTTTATAGATGTCCAGATAGGCATTTTCATTGCACTACGGACAATGTAACACCCCAGAAAGAGATAGCTGTATCAACCCAGCACATACACTATATGGACAAAAGTATTGGGATACCTAAACATTACACCTACAGGAGTTTTTATGACATCCCATTCTAAATCTATAGGCATTAATATCAATAGCACTCAGCGATCCTGCTCTGTAACTTTATGTGGTCTGCCACTTCATGGCTGAGTTGCTGTGGTTCCTAAAAGCTTCCGCATTGCAATAATATCCATTAACAGTTGATCGTGGAAGAAATCAAGAAATTTCACGAACTGACTTGTTGCAACGGTGGCATCCTATTACAGTACCACACTTGAATTCAGTGAGCTCTTTAGAATGACTCATTCTTTCACAAATGTTTGTAAAAGGCAGACTGCATGGCTAGGTGCTTGATTTTATACACCTGTGGCAATGACTGAATGAAACAACCTGAATTCAATGATCAAGAGGTGTGGCCCAATACTTTTGTCCATATAGTGTAAATGCTCATTCCTACTACTTATTAGGCCTACATATTTTACATAAAAGTATTTATGTATCACCTCGAATCTGTGATTATCACAATGCTCTCTAGCTGAACCATACAGTCTAAAGTAAACCGTTGTGCCGCGGTTACAAATTGATTTTTAAAAAAGACGAGAAGGCTTGTATGGATCTTTACCTCCCTGACGCATGTAGGTGGGCCGAAAACGCTGCCTGAGTCTGCAGGGTTTGAAAAGTGCCCAACATCAACAAACGGCGACAGGGCCTACGGGAATGGGTTTAAAGCGACTCAGAGCAAACCCACCCTTAGTATTTACATCCTGGAATGGAATCAGTTGACGGGAGGAAATGACAGAAGTGTCATTACACGAAGCGCTTCACCATCTGTTTACGGTTGCTCGCCGTCAGTCGTTTTTATCAGCAAAACATGCGTTTGTCGGAATGCTAACTTGTTTGCCAAAGGAAAAAAAAATAAAAAAATTCTGAAAATGAGAAATGTCCACTTCTCATGTTGCTTAAAAAAAAAAGAGGCACCTCTACTACCTCTACCTCTTTCTTGGTAGCGTTATGTAGGAAACATGTTTACCTAGCTTTTCATACAACAACATGTGAGAGAACGACATGGGAAACCAGCCTTGATTACCCAAATCAAGCGTGTCAAACTATTTCTGAACCCCGTCCCGTTTCATATGATTTGGATTAAAACCCAGAAACCACAGCTGCCACTGTGTAATGGCCACACTCTGCGGAATATCAAAGATAAATTAGTGAACCCTCATTTGCATGTCAGTGGGAAAATATTGTGCGGCCAAATTTAAGGTTAGTTAAATAATCCATCATTGGCTAAATCCTGTACCTATTTATAGAATTGACAAATTACACTGAAAAATAGTCCTGACAAAAATCACAATTTTGTTAACATTTAGTTTACCTCAAGGCTGAAAACTGTGACACCATACAAGGTTAATTCCTTCACCAGGTTCCAAGGAGCTCGAAAAGAAAACCCTCCTGTCTTCTATGAAATTCAAATAACTAGAATGCAAAACGTGGGCAGAGGAAGTTATTCAAAACTGAGAAACGCGTGGCTTCCGGGTACACAACACTTATATTCTCTTTTTACAAAGTTACAGCCGTTTCAGATTTGACTATTACAGGCAGTTAAGATGCACTAGGTGAGGGTTCAGCAACCTGTGAACACCCGGGCTGATCTGCATGTGGAGTTGGATGGTCAACCTCACCTGGTTTCCTGACTGTAGCCATTACGGACAGCCGGATGGATATTTTGGGATAATCGTGCAGCATATTGTATGACACTGAAGTCTAGTCTAGGCTAATCTCTCACTTAGAGCCTTTGTCACGATGAAGCTCTTGTATATCTGGGAAGTGGCACCCGTGACGACACGACTATTGGACGCCGTCCCAATTTGCTGTGATATTTTTTTTCAGTTGCAAAGCACATAATGAGCCTACTCTTGCTTGTGCGTCTAGAGTGACAGAGACCTGAAAGAAATGCTTCTCCGCCCGTTTTACTCTGTTGAGTTATGTGGCAGCCTGGACGTGTGTTCCCAGAGCAGTTGAAGTAGTATGAATGACAGGCGGCATGTGCTGGGGACGTGGAGTTCGTCTTTGAACAGCGTGCCTAGGGAATTGGGGTTGGCCCTGAAATCCCTGCTTACCCGTGGGTCCTGCAGAATTCCACATGTCACCGCTGACAGTGAGAGCCAACGGCCAGAGACCCCTATACAGCTGCCTACCCCCATGTTGTTAACACTGCTGGGGGGCAATCCCTTGCTCTCCATATCAGAGATCATTCCCCTGATGGCACCTGTAGAACCCTGTGCTGGATCTCTAGCTATTCACCATTGAGAAACTGCATTGCTTTGGTGTAAACCGGCTTTGCGGATCCCAATAGTAGCAATGTCACACTGATGGCCCAACAGAGGGGTGGTTTAATCAGAGCCATTTATGTCGTACCACCAGAGAGTGTGAGCTCAGTTCCCCAGCTGAGTCAAACCAATTTTTCTCAAGCATAATGATACCCACGACCTTTTTCAGCATTGCAGAGATCTGCTGTTGATCCGCAACGGACTACCCTGCTATCCAGAGAAACGGCACAATAATAACACGATCATAGCTCTCGTCATCATCATAACAGCGTTCATTACTGCCTCTATCATTAAGAACACACTTAATCAAATTAATTGGTTCTGTAAAAACATATGGACTAGCGCGACCTTTACCACAACACCAACGAGAAGGTAATGACAAGCGGCGGCGGCGCTAGTGAATGCAAATCTGGGCCGGTCGGTTGGTCTCGTTACCGCTGCTGCTGCTGTGGCCGCACAGCACCGGGAGAGAGGCTTGGACAGCTGCCGAGGCCGCGGTTTGGATCGCCGGAGCACCGCAGAGCGTGACTGTAAACAAGCGGCTCCCACAGGCCCGCAACCCGGAGTCAACAAGGCGTAGTTGGCGGGGCGTAATCTGCTCCGTCACACTCCAGGTGCCGCCGAGAGAAAAGGGGGGGGAAGCCCTGCAGTCGCGTTGCCGTGGATCAGAATCCAATTAAGCGCCGTTTCTTCACTCTGCGCAAGCTGCCAGTCCTGGCCTGCTGACACATGAAATGAATGCATTGTTATAGGATTAAGAAACCTGTGTACCGAAACAAAAGACGGCGGGGTATACTGAATATCTCCAGGCAATCTCGGGGCAAATTGGTACGCGCGCCTTGTAATTGTCAAACTTTGGAGTTGTCACGTCAGCGGGCTTATGGAAAACACGCCATAAGGCAATGCGTGAATGCAGCTATTCTCGTCCGTTATTCAAACGCTGTTTTCTTCAAGACGCTTTGCAGGGAAGAAACATAAACAGTTGGCCACTGTTTAAATCTCACCCATTTAATTTTAGAGCTCTGTGGCGTGCTGATTTTGTGTAGCTCAGTTGATAAGGGGAGAGGAAAGGCACACTGGTGATATGTTCAGAAAATGATCCACGCAACGGTTTTTGTCTGTTTGACCGAAATTCAGCACCCCACACGCGCAGCAGTGATTGGTGAATGGTGGGGGGGAGAGGTGGGATTGTGTTTGCAATCTGATAAGTCTGCCAATGTCCTACTGCTGGAGCATGGGATGTGTTACTGTCCCTTGAGCATGGGAGTGTCTGGCCCTTCCCCACACTCCCGGCGCCAACCGAAGGCTGTCAATGTAAAACATGACTGCAGTAGCCAAGCACGTCACTCATTGTATACAAAGTCAAATCCTGCAGACACTTGGCTGTTCTGACTTCTCAGAGGACTTAATGATCAGGAGGCATAGTCCCTATGATGTCACTGGATGAGATGAACAGGTAGAAGCTAAAACAAACTCTCAAATGGCACTGCACTAAAACAACGTGTGTCAATCAAGAAGCTATGTCTGAAGCTTCCAAACGTCATCATTTTGTCCACCAAAATAATACGTACAATTATGTTCTTTTCCCCTCAGGTTCCATCTCAAACAATACATGCCATACTGCTTTTTTTCATTAAGTGCATTTTACTATGGAAAATGACATGTAGAAGGTTTTGAATCTAAATGAGAACACCATTAATGTCAGGTTCAGATTAAATTCTGATATACCGAAGGAGACCATTAAAAACTAACTTTCATTCCATTGTACCCTGTACCCTGTACAATTGCACTGTAATTAGCACACCACTGCCATTAGGCATTTTTCTGTTTAAATTTTATCTCTACTTTTGCATTGTGTCGGGGAAAAAAAAATACATTTTAGTATTAGTGTATAAAAACCGAACATTGGTGTAAAGTACAAAGATACCATAAGGCTCATTAAGACAGACCGTAGAGATTATAGTTCATAACAAAACAAATTTCAGAGGAACTATTTTAGAGTACAGTACAGTGCCCACACAAAGATCAGGACAGGGTTGTCCGATGTGTAATGTCGAGTAATTGGGAGGAAACGCTATAATATAATATCTTGTTTTCGTCAACTGCAGTCAGTACAGATGGTTCTGAGGAGGAGGGTTCCTCCAGCACTTCTCACTTTGACTAAATTTCTCATTCTAAGAAGCAGCCTAATCTCAAACACGGCCGTTGCTTTGAGCAAGACAGGACATTAAAAGATTTGAGGCAGTCGGTCACATGGTCCCTCTCACCTGTTCTGTGGACGCCCCATGCGTCGGTCCAGGCAAGGGTTGAGATCTGGAGGCCTTGCCAGTGAACTATGCAACAGTGGCATCAGTGCTGCCTCGGTGCTTCCAAACCTACAGAGTCAGGTGTGCCCTTCCTGCTGGGGCTCGGTTGACACCTGCTACCTCGCTTTGATTAGACTGAAAGCAGCTGTTCCAGGCTGGAACTGTGGGGAGCAAATCCCCGTGATGTCTGCCATCTGAGCTAAATTGCTCCGTATAGCGATGTGCTCATAGCCGCCGTTTCTGCTCGAGCCACGATGGACTCCCAAAAGCCAGATGGTGACCACAGAGAAACCTGGACGATTGGACCGGAGATGCACGACTAATCTCCTGGAGGAATTTCAGGAGGACGGCCCTTTCTCCCCGCCTCCAGACATTCGCTTGTTAACAGAAATCACAATCGGAATGTGGAATGAAAAGCGGAAGGCCCTGAGATTAGTGAATTCCTTAAATGAGGGGCGCGGCCCGTAGCAGCAGTTGACAGACGTGCGTCGTGAGAACGTTCTGCTCTGGGACTCCATGCTCCTCCAGCGAGGGAGTCTGAATCACATTGCCCGCTCTGAGAAGTGATGGGCAGAACTGAAGAGAGAATGGTCCGCAGTGGGCACAAAATGATGCACCAAGAGGGAAGCCCTGATCATCTGTTAGTTGGATTTGATGCCCACTCGGGTCATCCAGCAAAAAAAAAAAATATCTGAATTGAATTGTAAGGTGTTAAAACTCAGAGTTAACTTTATTACGACAATAATGTGCGGACTCTTTAATTTCAGCTTTGGGGGTTCTACGGTCAGAGAAAAAGACCTGAAAGAGAGTCTATTACGGCACACCCTACTAAGTACTTCGTACAGATCGTGGCCAAGTTCAGTCAAAAAGCACCAGTAAGGGTACTGATTCTCCTGAATAAATTAGTCGAGTGACTTTCATCTTCAAGGTTAGGCTACCACTGTAAAATGTTACTACGGCAATTACTGCTCTAATGGAATGGGGATAATTAAGGTAATGAAAGCTGAACAAAATTAAGTCATGAGCTCTGAATCTTTCAGTGCGCTTTTCCAGTACACCTCGCTGTTACTGGTTTTGAAGGAAAACGTACTTTATTTCTTCCGCAAATGAAGTAAAATTGAACGAATCCAAAAGGCAGAAAGCTACATCTCTGTTGAGACTTGCACGGCTAGTGAGTAAATTATAAAAGACAATGGCAATGTAATGGGATCAGCCTGCTCCTTTCAGTTTCCCTGATACATTCTCATGCTGGCTACATCCAAGTGGCTGGCGATCAGGTACATTACTGGATGCTGGGAGGAAGCAAAAATGAGAATGGTGGCTAATCATCATTGATTCTCTAATCAATGATTCTATTCATAGGCTCAAAAGTGTTTACATGAAAGAGAGAGTGACTCCGAGTTTAAACCATGTTGATTAAGTCTCGAAATGCGTTTGAAGATTTGAGGTAAACGACCAGAAGAGGGCAGTAGTGCCGCAGCAATGCCTCCTGCTTTCCATACAAGTAAACCAAAGATAAAACAGGATTATGGGAATGTTTTTAAAATCTTTTCTAGACGGGTTAAAGAATGCTTCATGTACATGCTAACTGTAAATGTAAACAAACTGAATTACAGGTCAACTGTGTCATCAGATTTCTCCCAAAGCATTATTATTATTATTATTTTTTAAGTTTATACACGAAGCCAAGTCAAGGGTCAATGGTTCCAGCAGCCCTTCACATTCTGGGTGTTGTGACAAGCAGTTCTGCTATTTCAAAAATAAAAAACAAACAGCATTAACAGTTTGAGGCATTGTACATTTTAGAACTCTGCCAGGTTCCAGGATGTGCTCTGAGAAACACGATTTATAAATGCTTTAACTAAAGTTCACAGCTATGATACTTATTTGAAGAAATGAAAAAAATAAATAAATAAAAAAACTCCCTCTTCAACTCTTATAGCTTCTGCCAAAAGGCTCTACTTGGCATCTCATAAAATGAAACCATATTTATTTCTTAAGATATCTTCTGTTCCCAAATGAACCGTTTTTAATGTCTCTTCTTTGCCAATGAAGCCAAGACATGGTCCCATGTCAGTAGTCCGTGTAGGTTGGGAGATTCTCCTGTTGAAAGAGAGTAAAGTTTGGTGTGGCTGTATTCCCCACAGTAGGATCTGGACACTGGCATGGTATACTGATATTCTGCATAGGAGTCTCAAGTAACGCTGGGGTGGAGATGGCCAATGGAGGCCTCTCTACTTCCACTCTCTGTGTTTGACAATCCCGATAGATCTCTCTGGGCCCAGTCCATTTTTGGGTGCAAATTTAACTATTACGGAATAACGTCTTTGCTCTACAATAGGCATTCAGTCGTCTGCTTTGATTGCTTGAACCCACCACCCGCTCTTTCCATGTTACGAAAAGTTGACCTGTTCGCATAAAACCCCCTCCACAGCTGAGCTTCCCTAAACTTCACTAAACATTTGAATGCCCTGAATGATTCCCAGCTCATCCAAAATGTGCGCCCTTTTATAACTTTAATTTCCCTCCACAGGCCAGAGCTTTAAAAGCGAGGAGGAAGCCTTCTCTGATTAATCTCATTTCACAACTCCCTGATGACCAGGAGCTGAGCGCCAACTTAAGCCAAAATGTATGCGCATGCACAGATGAAACCTGTCAGCGGATTCCACCGGAAAACATATCCATTTAAATAAATAAACACACTTTTCCCAAGTTTACACAGGATATGGGTCGCCTGCAGTCACATCTACCCTCTACAACGTGTTTGACATATCATGCTGAGTCAGAGTCTTTGGTTCTGTTTTATTTGGTTTATGGTTGTGGGGTCTTCACAGTTGAAACTAAGTTAAGGGCAAAAGGACGTTAATCAAAAGGTATTATCCATCTCACCCCCGAAGAATAAATGTGTAACAACCAAAATGTTACTACAAACTCCTTCAAAAAAGTCCCTAAGATAATGTAAAAATGGTCCATTTCAAATAATGTATTAAACTGAGGCAAGATGGTAAATTCTTTATTGACACTACAAATCCCAGTGTGCAGTTTTACCAATCATTTCCATGCAGCAAGTAAACCTGTTGGAGTGAACGTAAAAAAATCTTTGACCAGAGGGTTGACCTTAAATAATAATTAACAAACATTTGTAGACATTCCTATAACAAGCACTCACACCATAGAACTGATGAGTGCCAACTAGGGTGGAGAATCAGGAAGTATATACAGTTAGAAGTGGGGAAATTGTTGATATATTATATTTATGTCAGTTTAGCATAAAGATATCATCAAATGAAGGGCTAACAGGTGTCTATCCTCTCACAACCTGTTTAGGCAGCAGGCCTATGGACCAATGCCAGATTTGAGCCATGACAAAAAACAATGGTATTATGACCAAGAGACTTGTATCTGTGTTCACGGAAGAATTACTGCAACCTACGCAAGGAAGGAATGTGCTTGAAAAAGTACAGAGAACTTCCCCAGACCACCTACATTTTGTTTCTTAGAATCTTATACCTTATAATCTTAGCTTTCTGCTAAGTGAGTCCTACCCTTTGGCCTTAGCTGAATCTCAGTTGTGTCTTGTAAGGCAAGAATTAATGGCTTACGTTGGAGACCCTTAAATCTTATTGTCAGTGGTGGATTCTCTGGAAGATTCAATGTGAGGACAGCACCGAATATCTACTATAACAGGCTTTAAAAAATTATTTGTGCTGTCTCAAAGTAGCTATTGGTGTTTGCAATTATTGAGCACTAATAATGTATCTACTACTAATATATGATATAAATATATGTATGACCAGGGCACTTTGCAGGGTAATGGGTTCATGACGCGAGAATGTTTGCATGACCTCAAACACAATCTAAACGTCGTTCTTTCCTGGAACCCTTTCAGTAGAGAATGGATAAAGAAAGTCAGACTTCAAAGCATTAAATCCAATAAAACCACAGCATAAGGTACTGCAAGAACAGATGGGAGTAAAATAAACACTCGGCAACCACGGAAACGGGTATAAACGTGAATGTTATGCTATTGGTGAGAGTTGGAATTAATGACAGTTAAAACTTCCAACGCTGGGGATCAGTTCACAGCACGCAGACCACCTGATGGATGAAGTTTGGAGAGGAGAAGACAAGGAGCACGAGGGTTTTCAAATAACTAGAGATCCAAGATAAACTGCAGGGAAATTCTGTAGCAAGTCTCAACTTCACATAAATAGGATTACACATGCCTATAGGTCAAGCATTTTAAGAGGTGTGTTATTATGATAAATGTGGATTATTTTCTGCCAAGGTGGTGACAAATTCTGCACCCCTGCAAACTGCAGATGTGGGAAATGCTTGCTTGGGTAACCATGGAAACCGCAGATGTGAGGGATGGGGTCATAAAACCATTCCTTCTCATTAAAGATCTGAAACCCACATCAATTTGTCCAGACCACAACAAACAGGATTACAGCATCTCAGGTGTTAAATTAAAATGAAATCATACAGCGGAATATTTTTTTCCAGGCAAACAAGTCAGAAATTTGTTCATTTGGTCATTAGGTTTTTTATTTTGTAGATTCCCTTCCACCACAATGATCACTGAACAGTAGCAACAGTACTGTACCCTGCACTTATTACCACAAACTGCAAAGAAGCGCAGGCAGAAACGCAATGCCTAACCTAGCATAGCAGTTGTGTGCGTGTAATTAGGCTGATAAGGCATTGTCCATTAATCTTTTTACTTCTGAGAGGCTAATGTGTACTGAGGTCAGGCCTAAAAGTAAAAATTCAGCAATGTAACCTTCCTTTTACTCATCTATTTGTAGCCATAGTCAAGGAACAGTCAATTTAACTATGGTCAGAACACACAAGGAACAGAGGTGAGCAGTGAAGCCATTTCTTTAATATTTTCTTCTTTGCCCAGTACTTTGTTTAGCTGTCAGATGCTGACAGTTCTAATTGGGATGTAAGACTAATCTCCGTCACATGGCCTACTTTCTAACTGATCAAGTCAACTGCATCCAGCCCTTCCAGCTATCATAAGAAGCATTTGTAAACAATGTGTGCCTCCATTGGATTGTATTGCCCTCAGGAATGTGACAACTTGCTTTATGAACCAGTTTGCCTGTGAGAACAGATGTGATGGTCGAACAAGCCAACCAATCAGTTTAAGATCTGCATGCCCACGCATACGCTAGTCTTGTTGCAGTGCAAACGAATGGATTTCGATGGAGCCAGGCCATTCATTGCAGATGCTGATGATGCATTTTGGCGACAAGACTAATCAGACCTGTTGATATCAGAAAGCTGGGATTAATAACATTTTGGGCCATTTCGTTTCATTCTTAACTTTTCCTATACAGACATTTGTTTTGTATTTTTGTACATGTCCACCCTAATTTGTAAACCCAGTATCTCTTAGTCCTTGAACCATCATTTTAAAGAAAGAATATACTCTTTTTAAGAGAGCTGCGAGTTTAAAAGAAACAGCTTCTATTTAGTCTTGCAGATTTCCTGTGCTTGTTAGAGAAGGAAATTCATTAATTATATCTTATTCAGTCGCTAAAAGCTAAAATGTGCCTAAATTAAGGGAAAGATTTACTAATATCACTGGGCATTGTTAATTAACGTAGAACTTTAAACTAAAAAGAGACAACTCATGTATGAGTTAAGATAGCAAACCCATCATGAGATGAAAGGATGCAAACTAGGGGACAGAGGAGTATTAATAGTTGTTTAGTTGATTTGGTCCTAGCCTTAATCACTACAAATAAACGTCAATGTAACTCAGAGTTCAGTCAAGTGAGTATTTGCATATATTACCCATTTGTCAAACCCGGGTCCCTTTATCACTGCACACAAGGCACAACCACCAACAAGAGAAACGATTAGCTCCTTGAGCAAAAGGGAACCAGTCGTACTCGTGTCTCGAATACAGGGAATGACATTACTGTCATGAGTGAACTTGTTCTCAATGAGCCGCACTATACTCTCCCCCTCTAAATACCTGCAGCAACCTATGCCGACCGATCGGTCTGAAATATCCAGGAGCCGGAGCAAATAGTAATTCTAATACATTAAGGATTTGGATGGCTACCACGCTGACCCTGCATTGTCCCTCTTTTTTCTGTCTAAGCAGAAACGTTAAGCCAATAAATGGCCAATTAAGATTTTTTCAAGAACGAGCGGACACTGCACAACAAGCCTATTGGATGATGAATTACACAGTCAAACCAAACTGCTGGCAGTCACTGTAAAATCCCCACCCTATGGAAAAATGAGCATCATATCTACAAGCATCCCCACTGACTCAATCACTCAGACTGGTTTCTAGTATGATAATTACGGGACAATAGGAATGGCCAAATTAACTAATTATTCAAATTAACTGATTCCTTGATCTAATTTTTCACGAGCACATTTCTGCCCACCCCTCTTAAATGATATACCATATTAAGACTGCAAGCAGGCAGATGCTTAGCCTTGGACGGCACAGGGAAACAATCTTCGTTTTATCTAAAGTTTTTATCTAGACATCGAGCAGAGCTTGATCTCTCCCATAGTCTTAGTGAGAACATAGAGACCTCATTGGTGTATGAAAAAAGCATATTAAAGTGAGTGAAAACAAGCAACTATTAATGCTACGATAATAAATGTCAAGGTTACATAGCACACTGTGATTATAAATGATCATTCAGGAAATTATATTAGCAGACCCATCTTTCCCTCTCTCCATCTGCACACTGAAATCGCAACTAGTAGTTGGGACAGTGATGTTAACGTTTTAGTGCTGAGAACCTTAGGTATAATCTGTTTGAAATGACTAAAGCCAACACTAGTATGCCAATTTGCCCAGCGTAACGGACAGCCTTTTATGGATGGAGATGTTACTGATCAACTTTAGTGTAGATACACAGCATCTATAACCGATAACATGTGACACTGACACATTTTAGAGCCTTGACACCTCAAAGTATGATCCAGATCACTGACTGCTGGTGGGAAGAAGCGCGGGGGGGTGAACGAACGAAAAGATAAAATTTTCACCCATCCTATGGGTCTCTGCACAAATCCCTCTGGAATCCATGGCAGAGGCTAACGGAATATCGGTGTTAACACGAAAATAATTCTAAAATGGTTTGTGGAAGCCGCTCTCTCTGATGAATGACAGGTATAAACAGAAGGCTGGAGGCCTCCACCAATTTGGCAGCTGCGTTCCGAGTGGAAAAAATATTTTGAGGGAACAGCTTGTGCAACTCGCAGATATTGAGAGGGTTGGTGGATGTAGCCAGAATGGCTGTTCGAGCGACATACAGTATCTCATCATAATACGCAAAACTAAGCACACACCCAACAAAATGCACCAGTGAGTCACTGTGGGGAATACCAAGCCAACAGTTACCTGTGCAGGGAAAACACCAAAAATTTGTCTTTAATTGAAAATGACTGAACAACTCCAAGGTGATGTGAAATGTAACAAGATGGGTAAGTGTTTATAATTAACAGATTTAAATGTTTTATTGCACCAGTACCCTTTAACTATATGGGCATAGACAACTGTCGAAAGCAGGGACCAATCCGGAAACCAGTAAGTATTAAATAAATATGTATCCATCAATCAACTTGTTTTTCCTCTTCTGAGATGTTTCTAAGTAACTAATTACTTAAAAATACACTCTTTTGATACTGAATGATTTCCAAGTGAATTCATTTAATTATAACTGTGTGCTTTACAATTCAAGCTGTCTAAGGAACCTTCCTTTAGTTAGTTACTCAGTGTAGTCTTTGTCGATGCACACTACACTGCATCTTATGTAAGAACTCCATAAGGTGCCGACTGTAGATTTAAAATAAAATGAATGGAAGCATTGTACTGAACATATAGTTCATAGTAGAGTCGATTGGGGAAAGGAAAATGTGTTATAAAATATACACTGACATTTTTAGACACTAATAAGTGATTTTGGAAAGATACCAAGCAGAATGATTGATTGACAGAATAGAGAAACAGTGGCAATCCAAACAATGAAGGATATTAATGGTCCTCAAACAACATAAACACGATTACTATTTCATTTCCAATTAGAGAAAAGCAGTTAAGACCTATGATGGGATAATACTTAATAACTGATATGAAATGACAACAGCAGTGGAGACTGAAGCAAAATCACAAAGGGATTATACAATAATTATGATAAAAGGGGTCTTTTGTTTCTACAGCATGATATTGAGCCCGTGGACTGTGGCCACTCAGTTAATGAATCCAGGAAGGTGGTGACCCCCTTTGAGGGTTGAGTCTCAGTCTAATTGTACAGGTTCAAGGCAGATCTGAGTTTAGATCAATACATCTTTAGCTGGCAGTGTTAGCTGCAGCCTTGCTGCCTTCGTTGCTTTTGATGGAACTTGCTGACTCCCGCTGACTCCCGCTCAAGCCTCCCTCCCGTCCCCTGTTCTCGCATTGATACTTCTTCTCCCCTGGCTCCACCGAGGGCACTCAAACCGGATCCCTCTGCTACCACCCTGCATTGAACCAGTCGAATAACAGATGGGGCAGGTTTCCCCCACAAAGGCATATTGACTCCAGTATGCGAAGACATTTTCGCGCAGCGCCCCTTGCGCAATGGATAACGGAGGAGGATCGTAATCGAAGGTGAAGAAATCTAATTGAAATGGCCAAATGACTGCACTTGCTCATTAGTGTTCCGCACTTCCACCAAAGTCAAATATTGCCCATTTAATTACTATGGCCTTGTTATGTGCTGGAAAGTTGCCCTGGGTATATTGTAGAGCTGTCAGTCGATTGCATTGTTTTGTTGATTAATGATTTGGCAATAGCAGATAAATCCTCAGAGTTTGTGGTTCACTTTAAGGACTTAAGCTGCACTTTCATACCGATGGCTCAGCATTAAACAGTTGATATAGCAGTACTGTGGAGTATGCTTCTGTGTTCCGCACCAGCTCATATTAATAAATCTTAGAAACCTCACTGTATTGGAAAGCTATAAAAATAAAAAAATATCAGTGCCCAGTCGAATGTATGCTTTGTTTGTCCTTCATTAGGCCAGTAAAGGCTGTTCTCAAATCAGACAAATTGCTTGATTGGGTCATGCTTAACTTTAAGGCCTATTAACTATTAACAGACTGTTAGTAAATACATGAATAAACATTACGTTACTAGTCTGTTAGACAGATTGGATTCTACAGTTAGAATATCAAAATATATTAATAATATCCAATATATTAATAAACCCCAGTTACTAGCCTGGTAGTAGGTAATATGATATTGTTAATAACCATATTTATAAAGTTAATAGAAAACAGGCCCTTAAAATAAAGTGAACCACATTTGTTATCAGGTTATTAAGCATTCAAGGCACGGTTGTAAGCACATTAATTTAAACAAACAAGAACATTTTCTACTTCATTTTCTACTAAAGACAAGGCACCACTTAAGTTTAGAATTACAAATTTCAAAAATACCTTCAGTGATTGCTGACTAATTATTAATTGATTGATTAAGTGATTAATAGTAATTCAAACAAGAATATTCACAATAACAAAAAACAAAAACAATTATACATAATAGTTTCCTTATATTAAAATAAATCATGTAACTAAACGTACGCTCACTTTACCACGTAAAATAGTCCTTCAAGTCCTTCTTGGTCATTTCCGTGAATTCAACTATTTTTTGCCAAAAGCGTCTTCTTCTTCTTGGATTCTTTAAAAAAAAATATTTCTTCCAGAAAATATTGTTCCTTTTAGACTGTCATCTCTTTGACTGACACGGCAACCAATTAAGTTAAGTTAAAAAGTAGGACAGTAGCAAATATTTACACATTCACATGAGAAAAAATCCGAAAAAGTCAAAGGTAGATAGATGGCCATCTTGTGTTGTGATTAAAAAAAAAAAAAAAAAAAAATTTTTAATATAAATGATCATACAAAATTATTTTTTTCATGGTGTAATTACATTAATTAACTGAACCAAGATTGAACAAATATTGATATTTCCGGTTCATGCAACATCTCGCGCTCCATCAGCTTGGTGCATCTTTTATTTTCGACTTGATACTGATTGAGCTTAGGTACCATTTTATTGCTTCATTAACAGTAAGGAGACAAGAGTCGAAGAAAAAAACTTTTGATCGCCAAAAGAGCGTCAGTGAAAAGACTAGTCAGCAGAGCAATGTAAGAATCAAAAGCTTGTCAACTGAAAGGAAATATGATCATCCATAGGAAAACGAGGATCACGCACAAAACATTGGTAAGTAGCTATCGTGCCTTAATAATGCCTTACGGTACTTAACTACATTATTTACGGTGATGTGTTTTTCTGTTAAAATTTTAGGGGTATCAATGTAAGAAGCCCGGCGGGTGTGATTTACGGTTTTGCAAAAGTATAATTTCTAAAAACATGAATGATTACTTGGAAAAGATAAGATGGCACTAATTTGTAATAGTGTATTAATAGTGAACCACTGGATTGCTGCTTAGTGACAGTTACTATACGCAAAGCTTTCTGACTCCCTAGATCTTCCCCAAATATGTGTTTTATCAAAATCAGCTATACATCGTAACTCAATGATATTGCATTTTTAATTGTTTGTTAAACATTTAAAAAAATAATTTTGCTAAATTAAAAATACATTTGGAGAGGCTTTGCAGCTTTTTATTTTATTTTAAATCATAGACGTGTTAACTTGTCTAATATACAATCAGTATATTTTATTGTTCTGGGACCTGGGAAAAAGAATAGAAGGGCCAAGATGATAAGGCCAGATGTTCTTCAAGTAAATAATCCAGTGGTTCTAGTGAAGAAGATGAGAGTGATGGATCTAGTGATGTAAAACACAACAAGTCAAGTCAATGCAAAAAAAGGCAAGACACAAGCAAAATTTAAAAGGGGGTAGGTATCTAATGTTATAAATGAAATGTACATTTGGTGGATAGAATGGGATATAAGGTTCGCAAGAAATATCCTTGCTTGTGTAGGAACAGAAAATTAATGCAAGTACATTTTTACCATTCAAAAACATTTATAATCACAATTACTATGTAGAAAAAACACTAGTAATGCAGCATTACTAATGCATAAATCCATATTAATTTACAATATGGATATAGTTCTTGTCCATGTTCTGTCATTCAAATATATTATGTTCAACAATTAAGCAAAAATTAGTTATTGTATTATTAATTTGTTTGGATGTCACTTTTATCCAAATAAATCCAATTGTTTTTTACCTGAGCAATTTCAGTGAAGTACTTTACTCAGTGCTTCAATCACTACCCATCACTGCCTTATTCTGTTATTTTTTGTTGTTGAAAGTTTCAAATGACAATCAATTAATAATCCCCAATCACTGAATCACAACAACATTTGAAATGTTGTCTTTTATATGGCTTTAAAAGTGAACTCAAGTGAATGAGTGATTGATGAGATGTTTTCATTGGTGGGTTTAAAAGTTGGTCAAAGTGGGAAATGAAGTAATATCTAAACTAAAGTGGTGCCTTATATATATATATATATATATATATATATATATATATATATATATTTAAAACAAATAGCTGCAGTTTATACC
>JAOYSI010001778.1:0-14503 GCA_025775065.1 Hiodon alosoides | reverse complement strand
TAACATTTGTCAACTTAATTGTCTATGTGTTTAAATATTTAATTGAGTGGGGTATATAATTTCTGCTTTGTTTCAAAAAGTTTACATTACCCCGTATTGTGGCATAAAGTGATTACTTTTAAGAACATGAACTAAAAAAAAAAAAAAGATTACTGACGCGAACAGTTAATTCATCCCCAGCATAGCCTGCTTTAGTCTAATTAAATTGTGTTGAGCCTTTACCTTTGCAACACAATCCCTGCAGGTTATTCCGTGCATTCAATTAACTTAACTGTATGGGGGATACGTTTTTGTGTCATTGTGAAATAACAACTTATTACTTATGGTTTTATTCACAGAACTTAGCGTGCGATGTATCCATTTAAAAGCTGCTTTTATCAAATCCCCCACATGCTAATTTAACTGAGAGTAAAAACAAGCAATTTTGTTTTACTGTTTGTGTTTAGCCATGGTTTCCTGCAGCTCTCAGCCGAGCAAATATAGGACCTTTTTAATACTTTTTAAAGACCTATCTTAAGAAAATGTACAAACTATTTTCACTAGAAGAAAACCAAATGTTAATACTAAAATTGTGACTAGTTCAAACACCATCTAATTAATAATAATAATAATAATAATAATAATAATAATAATAATAATAATAATAATAATAATAATAATAATGTTATTAAATAATAATATTCCAGCTGTATGGAGGAGGAAAGGAGAACAATTGTGTGGCAAATTCCAGGGGAAACTGTTAAAGCCTGCAATTAGTAAAAGAATGACCATGGTCCTTCACTGCCTTCAACCGCAAGGGAGTATTCAGTAGTGTGTGACATAAACAAAAAGATGATTTTAAATATTACATCTCTTAAAATAGGGATGATTAAACCATTCCTGAAAATACATATACAATATACAATAGCCTATTTGTAACCTTAGTTTCTTTCTCTGCATAAATAAACACTCCACACTGTCATATATACATGAAGTATGACACTGGATGACTTTAAATCAGTGCGGTGAAATGAAGCTGCTGCTTTCTCAAGCATCCTGTGTATAACTTTGTGGACTTTCCTGTGACAAGGTTATCTCATCCTCTGAAGTTCAATTTGCTCTCACGTTAACAATTGATGCCTTCAGCTTGTCTCTCAGCAGAACAGAGTTTCCCTCTGTTTGCTTTTAATGCACACCTGGTAATGAATACATGAGGCAGAACATTAAGATACATTGTAATCCACCGCAGCCAAATAGCATTCAGTGGGGTGTGACTGGAGGGCAACATTAATCATTAAGTCAGGTCTTAACAGTGCCTCATGGCCGTATAAGAGCTTGTGATAGTCCAAAGAAAAGGCAATTTTGGACCATCTAAAATTGTCCTCGATGCTTAAGCCCATAAAGCTGAACACAGCAGAGCCCCTGTTTAGGAAGAAACTCAGTCAGTCACCTTGCAAATTGTCAGTCTGATGCGGTGCCCTTAATTGGTTTTGGGGTTTGCGAGTCCCAGCCCACTCAAACATGGGAAGGCTTGACCTGAGTGCAGGTTTGCAATGTCAGGCGACTGTCTGCACCGTGTCTGTCCGATGGTCCCTTTGTGCATTGTATTGGTAAACTTTTACCAAAGTCTTAACTTATTTACTCATCCTCCTGATGTCTTATTTTCTGTATTTTTATGGGCAAATTGCCCATTTCTTTCCACCATAAACTTGGCATAAACTGTATAATATGACTATTTTGGACTCTTAAGGCTACACCTCAAGTTAGCTGTTGAACTTTTTGGATATGAGCCCATAACACCTATTCAACTTTTCAAACATTTATGTGGGTTGTATTCAATTGAGAACATGTTTCTAGCTAGCAGGGTACTATTATCACATTTGCATTTGCAGACTGGCAGCATGCTGAAACTTTTGGGGCAGGAACCCAGTTCTATTGTAGGATTAAGTAGCAGTCTAAAAAGAATGATTTTAGAAGGGATTTTTCAGTTGTTTTCTCAGCAAACTAGCCAAAATAAGTATCTAGAATTATAGTAGACAAGAATCTATGTTCCTTGCTTTACACACCAACTCCACCAGAGCTGTCACTTGAGCCTCTGAGATGTTCAAAGGAAACATGTGGTTTTCAGTTAAAATAAGTTATTTTAAAATGTTGAAAACAATTTTAAACATTACTGATTGCATTTGGTCCCTTCATGCTAAACAAACCAGAAAAGCAGGAAAAAAAACAATATCTTCATTTCTGGTAAACTGACTAACTATTGAACCATGCTATATTGCCAGAGTGCACTTTTTTAAAGAAGTGCCTCATTGTTGAAACTGGGAATGTATAATGAAATTATACATTCTTATTTGTCTTCACTTATGTTATTTTTACCACAAGTACCAAAAGGTTATGCTTGAAACCTGACAAAACAGAATATGATGTGGAGAGAATGTGTTAATGGAACATTTATATTTTACAGCAAATGACAACATGAAAAACCCTAGATGACTATTTTACCAAGTTGTAATTTCCCTGATGTGAAAACTGTTGTGGAATGTGGGAATTGGGGGAGGGAAGGGTTCATGTTTGTCCCACTATGGCATCTCTGTGTAAATCTACCTGCCTGCTAGTATCTACAGTACTGTCTCATTCCAATATGTTCCAACAGAACATTTTGCCGTTGATGATATGTATATTATTGAAATAATACTGCAAGTGGACGCACAGAAAAACAAAAGGCGGTTAAAAATGATGTGATTATATATTTTTTGGCATCATGTAGAGACTAATTAGGATACATGCCCTTGAAAATAACCCCTACATCAGCTGTGAAGCCCAGGGCGTACTAAAGATTAGATTCTAATTCTTTGCTTGAACGAGAGGGCTCGTTATATTTCATTATCTCTGCCATCACTTCCTTAGTTTTTTGAAATGCCTGGCTTGTTAACTATCACGTTTGTCATCACCCCCGCCCCCCACCCACCCACACACATCACTTACACACAAACACCCTTCCATATCATTGCAGATGATAAAAAAAGAAAATAATTTTCTACTGGCACCTGATAATGTGGTTAAACTATGATATCATTCTACAGAAGAATTGTATAACATCATTGACAAAACATGGGACAGTCAGACTTCTCCAAGTTGTGGAGAAAATAAAAACACATTAAACAAAAAAGCAACAAGAAAGACAAATGCAGATGCATCCTTAAGCCAAATTCCAGACAGATTCAAAATGTCTAGCTGAACATGCACCGATCTCAGTGATCTGTGAATTTAAAACTTAAAAAAACTTTTTTTTTTTACTTTCAAAATGTAATCAATCCCACGGCAATTCTAGTGTTAATTCAGCTGTCCAATCACAAATTTACTTTCGTTTTGTCACTTACTATATGGTCCTGAAATTAGATTATTTGACGTGATGTGTACCAGTATCTAAACCTAGTTGTAAGGATAATCTTCAAGGAAAACATTATCAATTAAGATGATGATCTTGAAGCTCGGTTTTCTCAACACGATATGGGAGTTGCATTAGATTGTGTTTAATCACTGTAAAACATTATTATATTTATGGACCTGTCCCCTAAGTCTAATTAACTATGGTGGTTTGGTATAGAATTGACAATGTAGAAGTGACTGTCTTAGATAAATTCACCTGCATAAGCTATGTATAAACTGATTTTTTTTTGGATGTACCTAAATGTAATTGTACTTTATACTCCAATCTGCTGACCTATTTATTGATGCTCTGCATGTCCCTTGCCAAATTAATTATATAATTCAAACAGAGTTTTGAATTACAAAATTCAAACAGAGTAACCTTGAGGAAACCCTTCACTACTTGGTAAATTTTGACATCCTGACATAAGAACTCCGGAGCAGATGGAGAGGAGGGACACGTCACTACTCCCTCGTCCTTCGGAGCATCCAGGAAAGGGGGTTGGTGTGGGACGGGGGGTTATCTGATTGTTCGGATCTGATGCACATCCCACTGCTTCCCTGGAACTGTCCTTGACAAGGTGCATTGGCAGCGGGTGGCTTCACCGCCAATGCTCAACCTTGCCCGCGTTGCCAGCCTGGGAGATCCTGCACTGTGGAGCCGGAGTTACAGGGGCGTGTCGGGAGCAGGAAAAAGGGGGTGGGGGTTGATCAGTGGCCCAATTCCCGCACAAAAGTTAGATACAAAGGAAGAGTGCTGTCTAAAGACGTACTCTGCTATTTAAAAAATATATATTTCATTTGTTTATTTTTGATTCCGACTCTTGCGAGTGCATTGCAAGACGTATTACACATGTATCTATTTAAAAAAATAATTTTTTACAAACACCAATTTTCCTTCCCCATTCTATCCTCAATTTGGAATCACTAATTGTGTATTTAGTCTCGTCGCAGACCCTTGATTAACGCAACTTTTGTTATACACAATGACTATGGATGTAGTTATAACAGCGCACTGTGCTAACTGTCATGAGGAGAGCTAACTGCCACGTGTCACAAACACAAGTATCAGAGACGGCATGAATGTTGACACTATTGTTTGGGTCTGACCAGTGTGCTCAAACCTTAAATTATTTTGTTATGTGGTATGCAAGTGCAATGATTGCCTTAGTTTTAAAATACTTTTACATCACCCTAGAAAGGAGCATCACTAAATAACAAAATAATATATCTTTTGTAATTTATCATCACCAGGTTTGATAAATAAGACTCAACTGTTTCAACAGTCCCGGTTATTGCCACCAGCGATTGTAATCAATGAAAATTGTATTTTCTATTGCACCATTTGATTTCCCCATGACACACTCCGGTTCACAACACAGAAGTGATTACTCATACTGAAATCAATATCAATGTACAGGTGTTCCTGCAAAAATTTTGTGTCCCGTCTACATAGGAATCAGAAGAGCTTGGAGCAGAGAATACAGCCAAGCAAAGCAGGGTGGCAGGAAACTAAATTAGGGTGAGTTCAGGTATCAGAGTTACCCTTTCTTACCCTGGTGCAGATCTGGTAAGCATTAGCATGTGGACATGTGAGTAAGGACGACTGTTTGTAATGAATATTTAAGACTGGGATTGAATGCGGCTGCCACAGTGCAGATTGGTGAGGTTTTGTCATGCTGCAGAAGGGCAGAGTCAACATCCTAAAGCACACAGCAACTTAAGCCAAACCAAAGGACAACCTTGAAAAAGGTCCCAGGTTGTTATTATCAGTCTCTTGGCAGGACAAAGATATTAACTGATGCGAATAACCGTTGGCAATTCACTTGGAGCTTTTTTTCTGTTTTCTTTGTAAATCTTACACAGAAACCACCAAAGCTGAACTGACTGTAAGGTGGTGTATTTATGGGGTGGTCTTACATAGCATTTTTATATTATAGTGAAGTGATTGGAATGAATGAATGCAGCTGTCATCTTACACAATAATAATGCAGGTAACATTAATAATAGGGTAGCAAATTACTACAGTCTCTTAAGATACTATGTTAAAATACACCAATAAATAAATTTTGCCATCAAGATCACATTTTGGGTTAAATGTTTGGTTACTTAAAATATTTCAGTGCTTTTTTTAGATCTTTAGAATTAGTCTGCTACTGCAGAGGCAAGCATATAATTTGGACAGCATTTTCAGTTAATGGCTTCTCTTGTAGGCATTAGAGTATAATTTTTGCATTTCAGAAATTTCCATTTCAAGGCACAGAAGCCCTGGGATGTATCATTTGGATCCAGTACATAGCTTTTCAAAGCCTTGTGCCAGCTTGCGCTGATTGTCTTGGAGTTAACAGGACGTCCATTCCTAGATCAAATCTCATTAGTTCATTGACCCAAAACACACATATCACAGTGAATTTATGGCTTGGTCTCCACCTGTACAAAAAAGCATGTTCATGCTGTATCTTTATTGGAGTGATGGTGTCCTCATTTATTTGCAAAGGCCTGGTCTTGCAAACCCACAGATCTGCTCTTGCTCAAAAAAGAAACCAGCAGACAATTAATTAGTAGGGTATTGTACTTATGGAATAAATCGTGAGTATTTAATTAGCCAAGGGTGCTTATACTCATCTTAGAAAATTGCTAAATGACCGGGTGGTATCATAAAAACTGTTATACATTTTAACTGTGTGGTTATATCACATCAGTCTGGTAGAATAGCAGCATACTCGTAATGATTAATAATGCTTGTGGCTGTAAAAAATGGTGTTACAGTAACTGTTTATATTTTGTAAATATATCGTCAGTGCCAACTTAGATTTAAATAAAGAGAACGTTTACAGGTTGCAGCTAACTATCTTACACGTATAAGATAGCCATTTACTTAACTAATAACTTAATCTAATTATTAATTAATTAATTAATTAATTAATTAATATAAATGAGTTGTAAATGTACTGAATTTTCTTTCTATTTATAAATTTAAAGTTTAAATTCACTAGAGTAGACTTTCTAGTCAGAGTATATTTCTAAGGCATGTCAACAGATGCAAAAACTTTTTACAATGCCATTATGATGCAACCCGGACGCTTGGTATGACAGTACAACTTAAAAGCTTTGTTCATGACAGTTCTTAACAAAGCAGATATTGTTCATTTAATAACATTTAAAGGTAAAACCAAAACAGCCATGGCTCTGTCGGTGCCAATTCATTTTGGCGTGGGTGCTTGAGCCCCGGAGAACGCACAGAGTTGGGGCCTGTGCTGACTATTCACAGAACGAACTTAAAAGTTTTTTTTTTAATTATAAGAAAAGTAACATAGTTGCAGCGTTGCATTTTCATTTCACTGGCATGCCTTAGATATGTTCCAACATAATAATAGTAATAAAGCTTTCACCCTCTACTGCTAGCACCTACTTCCAGGGATTGCACGGGGTTAAATCAGAACATATAATTACATTGATTAATTCAAATTAACATGCAGCACAAAAAAAATAAAGGAAGCAGTGCTACTTTTTCTGAACCTCTTGAGAGACCTAAGACAAACTTGTATGAATAGATTTAAAGAAATAACACAAAATGTACGGAAAATGAATTTCACAGCATCTTAGGGGCGGTGAATCTTGGACCAGGAGCACATTTCCACCAGGCCGCCCCTAAACGCATTGGCAGTTAGCTCAGGCCCCTGCGCTCCTTTGTCTCCTTTGCCTGGCAGACTTTGATGAAAGCCTCCTGGGAGATTCGCTCTTAATTACAGCAGTGCACGGCTGTTAGGATTTTTCTCAACAGAACCGAGAGGCAGAGAGTGAGAGTTGCGAACAAGGACAGAGAGTTTAATCTCTCTTTACACCTTCACACGTTGCCGGGAAATGAGTCCGTGCGAGCTTCTGCACGGCTGAGCAGCTGAGAAGAGGAGGCCCCTCACAATGCAAGGTGTCAGCTTGCCGAGAGGGCTCATGCTCATTGGTGGGTGGATTCACAAAGCAGCGATACACTACATTTGTCAGACGAGTGAGCTGTAATTTGACAAGACCTTAAAACGGAGCTTTGCTCCTATAAATAGAGAAAAGACAAATGTTCAGATGGAGGTTTTTTTTTTCTTTTCTTCCAAAGCTGAGGCACACAAATATTTGACATTATGAAAATGTAGAACAATTGAAAAAAAATCAATAAAATCCTGTGGGTCAAATGACTGCTTTAGCCAGTGGTAACCCAGCATGGCCAGAACAATTGATCAGATAATTCAGAACGAACTGTGTGGCACGCAGGAACACACTCTCAAGCCCTGAGGACATGCCCAGGGCAGGCAAGACAGACAGCAAAGCTTTGGTGCCATGCTCAGCTGAAAAAACCTTGTTACGCACCTTTGTGTGGTTATAGTTTAGTGTGGTTTGAGTTTATCCTGTTTGGTTTTCTGGTGTTATTTCAATTATTTAAGTTGGTTAAGAAAGCCAAATCAAGGGTGGATACAGTCCTCCAGTGTCCCTGACTCCAGCCATTCCAAACCGGGCACATCCCAGCATGCCACAAATTGAACATCTCAGATGTCATATGGTGATATTAAGCTATCAAACTATTCAATATTTATTCAAATATTTTATCTTTTTGCTTTTTTAAAATTTAAAGACCCCTGTGGTCATCTCTGGACAATGGGTCTGTCATACTTGATAGGCACTACTGCCCTCAGAGACACCTGTCCCCAAAAACATTCTGCTCATGTCAATGAATGTGGTCCGCTAAAGCTCCTTATTTCTTTTTCTCCATTCACCTGAGGGCAATTCTCATTCACTCTGCCCCTGACTGATGGGTGCAGGGGGGGGTCTCCCACAGTCAGCTAGTGTGCTAATCCACACAAGCCCTGGCAACCTGTTTCCCCTGGAGCCACCTTGGCGGGGGTTATAAATGATGCCTTCATACGGTAAAGGTGTGGCACCCTGTGTCCTGTTGCAGCAGAGATGGGTGTCTGGGATCCTGACAGAGACAAATGGAGCTGGAGCTGCCAAATTTTCGGCTGGAAGCAATTTATAGAATGCTGTCAGAAGGGAATTATAGGACTTGCTGTAATACAGAGCTCGGCTCCAGATCGCCAATCTCCCATAGTGCCTAGCTGGATCCGAGTTTAAGATGCAATGTGCACTAACAATCAAACTTACTTTTCAACCTGTGAATGGCTAGTGGTAGTGCACTCAATGATTCAAGGGGTTATTATGTTATGTGATTGGAACCTAAGTATGTCCTTGCTTTTTCCCCCTTGTCAGGTACTATTGAGGCAGGGAATCTGACCTGACTGGCTAGCTGTCCCAAGAAACCTTTGTATTGCATCCAAATGAGAGGCAGTAGTTTGATCCTAACTAAAGCCATTTTGATTAAGTCACTTGGCTTTTTTGTTACTATTTTTCATCATTTTTGTTTTTTGCTGTCACTAATATGTTCTTTTATTTGATAGCTGCTTTTACTTATCATCTTCATAGACATCCATCTGATTGTATAAACGAAATGGCAATTTTGCGCACACAGGAATTATGCAGGACTTAAAGCATTCATACTTTTCTTAATCGCCTAACTTCCCTTTTTGTAAACAGTCCGGG
This sequence comes from Hiodon alosoides, assembly GCA_025775065.1. Taxonomy (NCBI): domain Eukaryota; kingdom Metazoa; phylum Chordata; class Actinopteri; order Hiodontiformes; family Hiodontidae; genus Hiodon; species Hiodon alosoides. The sequence goes on along the minus strand of JAOYSI010001778.1, from coordinate 5,512 downwards.
GGAGTTTTTCAGAGCTTGGTGAGCTTAAGTGATATTTGCTTGGGATGGGATTTTGCAACTCTGTGGAGGCACCGCACACAGCTAGCTCTTCGCAGCAGACTGCTTACAGAGAGAAAAGCCTGGTCCAAAACTATCAGTAGTGGAGTCCCAGCTAAACTGAGTTTAAGTCCTCTATAGCAAATATAAGTTGCACATGTGAGTTGGTAGGACTCTTATTCCAGTCTTAATTGTCAGGTTATTTGGCTAATATCGTAGACTGATGCTACATCTTGTGAAATGTTGAATGGATTTTATGTTGCATCGGACTGTTTTTGTTTTATTTTACCTTTGACAAATGACGTAGTTTCAGCTTAGTACATGCAAAATCAAGTATAGACTCACAAGCTGCTCCAGAAAGTGGGATGTTTGTTCTTTAACAGACGGTTCTCGTCAACAGTAACTTTTTGAACATGTAAAACATTGCACTTATATTTACATATATCCTCAGAACCGATCACTACTCCTGACAGATCCAAATCTCTACTCTACAAATATTTGTGCTGTGGACGCTGACAGTTCTGGTCACAAATGCTCTCCAAATTACTTACTTTGTCCTTTCTGTACAAAAGCACATCTGAAAATAAATTTGCCACAGGATGTTCCGTGAGTCCACCCCCACCCCCCCCTACCCCAAAAAAAACCTGTGAATAGAGAAGTTGAGTGACATACAATTATTTCTGGCAGCTAGATTTATGTTGGTTCTTTGTTGAGGTGAAGTCACATTTTTACTGGCCTGACTGTTTGTAGATTCACGTGTGGTAATGAATGCAGTTTTCCAGAAAAAGGAGCATTGAGTTTCCTTTTGGGATTACTTTTAATGCTGCATTCAAAAAAATTGAAGTGACTCGTTTCCAGTGTGGCCACATTGCAAATTGTTCTCTTTGAATAATGTGCAAGGTGATACTTTATGTTTTTTTTGGTCACTATCAGGTATTCAAAATTGAATCAGAATCCTAAAACTAGTGCTATCAACACTGAATACGGTTTCAGAGTCAGACAGTGACATGGAAGGGTAAGAAAGAGGGGAGGTGAGGGGCACTGGACTAGGGATTACTCAGATCCTCAGGGGTCTTTGGATTCTGCTCTTCTTCCCCTGGGTCTTCCTGCTTGGGTGCCCTCTGTTCAGCTGCCCCATGTACTTCAGGCAAACGGGCCGAGCTTAGGCGTCCCAGTGGACTGAAACTATCTGACCACTTCTGCAAGTAACATAGTGGTCATCACGTACCTGTCCACTGTCTACAGAGACGCCCACCCCCTCCCAACATGAGGACCAAAATCATTTTGTTGCCTGCTGTCTCTATTCATCAGCCAGGGTCCTCCTGGGAGTCACTGTCTGCGGCAGGATTTGATTGCACCGTTCTCCTGCAATTCCTGCTTCTAATGCTCTGCGTTCACTTGTCTTTTATGGCATCTAAAAGACTGTGTAGAAAAAGAAAACCAGCACACTTTTTTGTGCTCATATCCAGGTCCCGGGTCTTCTATGCTCACCTGCTAGAATGTCATTAAGGCAGTTCAGAGCACCCCCTCTCATCCTGGTGTAGAGGACCCACTTGCAGTCCTAGTAAGAACTGATACCACAACAAAATATCATTTTCTGCACCATTTCCCTGCGCATAGGCGTGCAAGCACAAGAACAGTTCTATGAGATGCAGCAGGTGAGTGTCCAGCGGGTATCCAGGTTCTCATTAGCATTGGAAGAACGGTGCCCTCAGCCCTGGCAGAAGAGTCTCCACGTTCAGCAAGGCTTCCAGTCCCACCCAATAGGATGCAACAGGGACCATCTGCTAATCAACTCATTACACAGTTGGGCATTGATTTTTGACCTTCTGTCCTTTCACAAGCCCCTGAGCCCATAAAATGGCCTTTAACTATTCCTGCCATTTGCCAAATTTCAACAGTCCCCCTTCATATGAACAAAAAAAACCTGGGAGTTAAAGAGCGTCTGTAAATCAGGACAATGTGAGATTACTAAACATGCCAGCTCCTGTAGTTGTGCTGGGAGTTGATTCCTGTCTGCCTCCCAGTCTCTGGGAATGGGCTAGTGTATAGTGGTAGATGCTACCGACAACTCTGGTTTCCCTTTGTTGTGCTTTGTTGGGCCGATCCTGAAGCGTCTTACATCTGTGGCATTCTGTGGTTTTCCTCCAAACACATAAAAACACCATGAGAAATTCAAGACACACACAGTCAGCTGCAACCCCACTCCCCCTGAAAAACATTTTACAACCAAAACCAGATTTTTTTTAAAGAAAATAAGAAGAACATCCCTGTTTTTCTACACTACTGGCAACCTACCTAACCCAGGCTCAGTATGGAACAACGGAAGCAGTTGAGGGACAACAATAACCAAAACTCTGTGCCTAACTATACGAATATACCTGCTTCATAAAAATTTATATCTATCACCCTGAGGTATTATAATTGTTAAAACTAGCATTTTTTTTTTTTTTTTTGTAATAACTTGGCTTGCTAAAATATTTCATATTTCCTGGAATGTCTATTAGAGCCACTTACAGCTAAAGAAATACAGGACTAACAAGAACACTAATTTGGATATTATGTTGATTACTGCCATTTATGATTATGTGCTATTCAATTTTGAAGAGTTTAGCAGCGAAGGCATATATGGCGAAAGACTGATTAAGTGTCTGAATAAAACACAAGATTTGTAACTGATGAATGGCTATGTTGCACCTGAGATAGGTGTAGTTCCGGATTTTGAGTTATTTCATACTACTAAGTAGCAAAATGCAACATACATGAGACCTAAAGTTTAATAAACTCTTTACTTTCCCACACAAGTAAATTTTAAAAAGTTACTTCACTTATGGAATGCTGTCTCACCCATCACTTTTAAGGTGAGTTTTCATGATTTATTTGGCACCAATTAATTAGCTGTGACTTTGAGAACATGGAAAAAAAAAAAAAGTGTACAATTCATTGTTAATTGCCCTGGCTTATATATTGCTATCAAGGCACTATCAATTATGCTGATTGTGTTATGGCACGTTGAAACAACCTGGTGGAGAGACTTCAGGAGTCATTACTTTTGGTTTTAATTTGCGATGGTTCCCAAAGGTATCGCCCATTCTTTCCTCATTTATTCATTCACTCCGAGGACACCAAGGTGCTTCACGCCTGTGACACATCTCAGCATGACTTTCTGCAATATGAATGCTTTCCAATTTACATTAGTAAATCCAAGACCCGACTGTGTGCATGATTAATACTTTTAGATTAAGCACTTGGATTTGCAATTAACCACAGGTTAAGTATGTTATACAGATAGCTAACATTTTGTATACATTTGCATTAATTGAAAATAGCCGGTTTTTCAACGAAGGCATAAGGGATAATTCCATTCTATTCTGATCTTCTCCTTGGTGCCCTCTAACCAATGGGTTTTAAATCATTCTGCAGCCATCTCTGTATTGTTTGGATCCTGAGGGTGTTATTTAAAGTCATGCAGCAGATTGCACAGTATTAGTTTTCCTGACAGAATAAATTACATGATTGGTGTCACACAGGTTGTGCCTGTTTTATACACTATAAAATAAATAAATAAATAAATACACATACACCCACACATACATACATATATGAAAAATGCTGAGTGGGGAAAAAAGAAACAGGCAAGCATTTCAAACTTGATTTAATCATCATTATTATTATTAATAAAACAGCATGAGACCTGAAATATAAAAACAATGATTTCTCAAATAATTAAACATAGTAGCAATAAAAAAGAGAACTGAAATACATGAAAGAAAGAAACAATTATAATACTATATCCCAAGATTCAGACACACAGTGCTATTTGTGCTCTCGCCATTTCTGTAAAGGAGTGTGTCAGCTCCTTGAGTTCGCTGGCTAGCATGCTAGAAGGTTTTTTCTTTGTGTGTCAGCACTTCAGTGCAAGGTTGTGCATTCAGCTCTTACTTTTCTTAAGCGATTTTGAGCCTGGTGCAGTAATTGGTAATTGGTAATTGGTAATCATGGGTCAAAATTTGTGCAAAAAATTTGAAAGCTAAAAAGTAAAATTGAGATGTACCTACTGTGTCCTTGAAAACGATTGCCTTGTAATTGCATGGGCCACAGTATCAACTGACCTGTTTGTGAACACATTTACAATCTCTCACGGTTATGAGATGAGTGATGAAATGACGGATGTTGAAGGTGCCAGTCCATATGCCACCATTGTTTCAGTACAGATTAGTGATGCATTTTGATAAGAACCCCAAGTACACATGTGTGTCGAAAGGTAGAGCACAAATAAATCAAAACACTTCTATTCTCAGGTTACATGAGTCATCATATGTGTGACATTAAATCATGGTGGACTGCTGCTTGAGACATTTAAGAGAAAGTGCCAACATGATAGGCTCCCCCCATGGTTAGGCACAGGAGATTCTAAATTTTAATACTTCACTCAAATAACAAGCTGTAATGCTTACAAATAGAGATTTTTTTTTTTTTACCTGCATGATGGAGATAACACAATGATAGATTACAATAGAACATGCAATGTTATAGTCATTTTTGGGAGGTATCAAAAGAGAGCTTTACGAGTGTGTAGAAATCAACAGTAATGCATTTGTCTTGTACAAGCAGGAGAGGAGCAATACAGAAAGGAAAATTGCATAACCTCGTCCATTCCATCGGGCTTTATACGTCTCCCAACCTTAACGTCCCGTTATCAGTTCTGCCTTGACGCAGAGAAAGCAGGACACCCACAACTAATCAGTCTGTTCTGAGAATTTACGGTCTCATGAACAGAGATCTCGCTGTGGCACGTGTGCCCGATTCGCAAGAACTCAAATGGAGAGAGTGTGCGTTTATTGAAAATTGAAAATAATAAACAAAAGATACTAAATGAAATCGTAAGCAGACCCGTATGGGTTCAAGCAAATAACAATAAACTAAAATAAGAAATAAAATGAAAATCGTCCAATGTCGGAAATTAAATTAACGCAGATTCGCCATTTAATCTGGCTTCAGTAGCACAATTAATCGCTTTTCCGACCTCGTGGTTCTTGCCACGCGTTGTTTCTCGCTACCAGTACACTTTGCCTTTGTTCAAGATGGAATATATATATATATATATATATATATATATATATATATACATATATATTGTAGCGTTTTCTCGGAGTGCTACTACTCTGCTGGGTTCAAGCATGGAGTCAGACACCGATTAACAGGAAGCCGTGCTCTTTATTTCGCACATGCGCTTACGACCGTCTTGATAAAGGCAGAGCGGGCAGTGCAAAATAACTGATGACCACACAGGAATACACAGAGGGTTCCCACACGCACAGATAAACAAGCCCACGGTGAGGGACCCAACCCACAACCACAAAGACACCAGTAGTTATTGTCACCTAAACTAAAACACCACACATCACATTACGGAAAGGACGAAGCATAAAACACATTATTAACACTATTTACAGTTCGGGAGCTAGGTTTCCCA
>JAOYSI010001777.1:0-16748 GCA_025775065.1 Hiodon alosoides | reverse complement strand
CCTGATTCCTGTATGCTGTGCGACTGGTGCTGAGACGCTGCCCGAATGAAACGAATCACCTGGTCGAATGATAGTTTTTTTTCGGTGCAGAGGATTTGGGGGATCCTGATGGCTCCATTAAATCAGATGCATAAAGAAAGTGACGTTTAGTGGGCCTTTGTTTTGGTTTTCAATTTTGTTTCTTTGAAGTTTGCTATAAAGCCCCATTAATGGTTTGCAGTGTTATGAGCTACCTCTGTGCTTTTATGTCAGCTGTATTTGTGAACTCGTCACAACTTGCTGTTAAAAGCCAAGTGTGAGGCCCGATCTGTGGGGAAAAACTCAGTTTTTCTGTAGCTTCGCAAAAACCAAATAGAAAGCCTGTATGACTGCAGCTATAATAATGGAAGCAAAATCCGAAAATGCAGCCCGTAAGGTACACAACAACTGCATCTGTCCTAAGCATGCTGGCCTTGGAGTGGAATTCACGCCCATTGTCTTGTTTGTGTTGCATTCATTTACTGCATCGCAATGTTTGATTTTCCTGTGCACTCAATATGGCCCGACCCATTACTATTTTTTTATGGGAGTGGTGATCAGCTGACTTATTTTGTGTGCCGGGAAGTTCTTAGAATGAGACACTTGTGTTAAAGCAGTTACTTTACATTTGCTGTGCAGTTACTTTACATTTACTCTTTTTACACTTAACTTCTCTGAATTAAGTTTTTTTTTTTTATCTCCCATTAACTCTCATTAAACAGAGGTATAGGCAATTAACAAGGGCAAAGCAACCAGAAGGCTTATAAAAATCCTGCAGAAACCTGTATAAAAAATCCTGCAGAAAAATCCTATCCCGACCTGATAAGTCTAAACTTTCCTTTCAGTCATTGTTTTAGAATACATTCCCATCTGTCTTGTCTTACCTTAGACATCTTTTAATAACGTGGTTGCAAGTTAAACTTCATGCTGGCTTAAAAAAAAAAAAAGGTTAAATGTATCAATTTATGCACAAAATTGCTTTGTTATGAGTGTCGGTAATTTTAGTCTTAAAAGTAGGTTTGGCATCGGGTGGCTACATCGTGGCAAAGTTAAAAAGCAAGCAAAATGACTATCGGGTGTCATGGCTTGCCTTTGTCATTGAATCTCACTGCATAGCATATTTCTTTGTTCATACTTTACACACGCTAAACCAAGCTTTCCAGCCTGTATATTTCATAAAGCCTTTTGTCTTTTCAAAAAATAATTGTGTACTTGTGGCCAATGTCTGAAACAATGAACTTGTGCCCATCTGCCCACTTAAAAGATGGCACTTTAAAAACTATTTAAAGTGCAGCTAATTCATCTCACTGCAGTTGTTGTTTCAGTAAGGTCATATGTTCTCTGATTTTAATGGTAAACTTGGCCTGGAATCCCTCAAGTTTTTCTTCAGTAGCGTTCAACCTCAATAACCGGAGACTCCACTGTCTTTGAAGTTCTGCGTAGCCTTGCCTTTGTTCACTAGTGAGTTAAACCCTGTTTAAAAATGGTCAGTTTGACCAATTATCAAAGCTGGGTGGTGCTTTCCTCTTCTGATGTTTGCCCCTGTCTGAATAGCAGGCCTGACTGCACCTGACAGTGAAGTTTTTTAATCCTGCCCCCTAACACATGTGACCTTCACCATGATTGAGCTACTGCCCTTCAGTGTAACTGTCCTTATCTTAAAGCGACATGGATATAGTATTTCCCATCTGGGCAAAGGTCAACGCTCCCTTCCGCAAACGTCAAGGCCAGAACTGTCCGGGCCTGAAAACATTAGTATTCCGATGATATTCTGTTTGTATGGTCTAGAAGGCTAATTCTGGTCCTTGTTCTTGGCATGATGAAAATGCTTTTTTTTCTTTTTTGGATTTGCTCTTCCCCTCTCCCACTCCCAGGCTATGGCCACACCACACCACTGTCGGACTCAGGCAAGGCCTTCTCCATCGTGTTCGCCCTGCTGGGGGTCCCCTTCACCATGCTAGTGCTAACGGCCAGTGTCCAGCGGCTCATGCAGCTGCTGACCCACCGGCCCATGGGACTGTGTCAGCGCTGGGCTGGCTTGGAGCCGGAGAGGGCCGCCGCGGTGCACTTTGCGGCCCTGTTGCTGCTGGTGGTGCTATGTTTCTTTGTAGTGCCTGCGCTGATCTTCAGCACCATTGAGGAGAGCTGGTCCTTCCTGGATGCCTTCTACTTCTGCTTCATCTCCCTCTGCACTATTGGCTTGGGTGACTACGTGCCCGGGGAACAGCCCAACCAGAAGCTGCGGGCCCTCTACAAGATCTCCGTCATGGGTGTGTAGAAGGCAGGACTGCTCAAAGCCAGCCCTGCTGAGCAGTGCTTTATATATCTTAACAATGTATGAATTACTTTCTGTGAAGGGATTTATCATGTAAATTTCACAGATTCCTTTTCTATACTTTTTCCCTGACACCTGTAGCGTGTGGTAATAATCTTTATAAAATTGAAGTTTGACATGGATAAGAAGATACTTTGCTGCACTCGGACTAGCTAACCAGATGCCAATGTGATGTCTTTCTGTTTAAATATTTCTTTGACGGGAAAAATTCCAACGTTCCTGGTTTGAAAGAAAGGCTAGATTAGTCTCCAAAGGATCTAGGGTTGGTAACCAAGTGTTTTTTTTTTTTTGGTCACACAATTGATGGCTTGGTTAAAACTGATTAATGTCATTGATTTTTATAACTTGATAAGGTCGTATGAAGGTCTATGTTGGTGGTCCATGGGCGCGTGCATCACGCTATACTGGGGTCTTCGACTCTGTGGTTTTGGCTGAGCCTTGGCAACGTCCACACATCACATGACATCGGGCTCCCGGCGCATTAGCAGCTCCTGGGTTTTAAGCGGTTTTTCATGTTGCAATGCCAAACTCCTGAAAAAAAACCTGTAGTCGCTCATTTTGCGAATTGCATGGCTACGTTCATCTATTGACCCGTTTTGTCATTAATTTGAAAAAGGGTGAGGGGAATAGATGATTGAATGAAGGAGGGTTTATTGTGCTTTGGCGCTCCTGAATTCCAGGCATGAAAATCAGCTTTTTTTTTTTTTTTTTTAAAAGAGAAACCACTGCTATGCAAACTTTGCAAATTGCACTTATACCTGACAAATACTTGCTCAGCATCCAGAAAGGTACAGGACATACGTTTGACAACCTTAGTTCTGCGTCACCATATTTAGTGGTGTACTTTGGGGTAAGTGTTCTCGGTGCTTGTGACACACACCGCCCCGTAGCATTTATTGGAGTCATGCAGGCCCTCTCTGATTCATTTAGGTAGAAGTCTGTACTAGTAAACAAGCCTTGCTCAGTGGTTGCTACTGAACCCATTCATTACTCTATGGATTTCTCAGTATTGGGAATTTGCTCTGTATAGTGTGCGTTCTAGGTCTTTTTACACATATTAGAAAAGTGTTTCACTCGCACGGTTGCCTTCATGTTTGGGTTAAGATGAAGTTTGATTCCAAACTCTTTTGCATCTACAAACTAAATGCTTTTTTTATTTTTTATGATTGGTCTGTGTTCATTCATTTCCCATTCAGTCTACCTGTTTGTGGGGCTAATGATGATGTTCCTGGTCCTGCGCACCTTCCACAAGCTGGCCGACATGCATGGGCTGACGACCTTTTTCCACCTGCCCCACTGCGAAGAGGAGGAGGAAGAGGACAAGACACCCATCGTGGAAGCTACCCCAGAGCAGCAACCAGAAGTGGAAGAGGCCTCCACCAAGCCCCTGGACCCAGGATCCCAGGTTTCCTACAGCTCCATCAACCGATAGGACCCCAACACCACCACTACTGCTGCCTCTCAAGCCGCTCTTTCCCAGCAACCTAGCCCACTCAAACGATTGAAACCTTGATCACTGCTTTCTGCACTAGCTCCACTAGGGTGGCGATAAGTGGACATGACCCCATGTAGCTGGGGTGGACATGCGTACCACAACAGGGCAGCACAGCAGAGCTCGCCAATACTGTGCAGACGGGTCACACCATTGCACTTTGCTCCAGAACCAAAAAAACAAAACACTTGTAAGAAGACCAAACATTTCGTTTTAAGGACCGCTTTGAATGGGGAATGGGGAGCGTGCTGCACACGCAAACCACACAACTGCTTTATAGTATGTTTTTGTTTTTTCCTGCAGCTGGCATATGTATTGTGAAATGTTTTTGGTGGAAGCCATTTTAATTGTAGCCTGCCTGCCTGCATGAAATGGGCTCTGATGGAGCCTGGCCCCCCTGATGTGACAAAGGCGTGCATTTACAAACTGCACTTTAAAAAACGCCATACTCTTAACGTTTAGGCTTTCCATTTCTCAATCAATAACCTTTCAAAACAATGTGTAGTTTTAAGGGCCACAGTGCTCTTAAATTTGAAATCTTTTTTTTAAGAAAATTCCTTTCGTATGGTGGTTGAATGCATTTTATTGCTTGTATGGGCGTAAAGTGAGGAAAGGTTTTAAGCTATCCTGGTTGTATGATTTGCAGCTGAAACTGATGTAATGCATGTGCTGTTAAAATAAAGTTTGCTTTGTAAACTGTTTTGTGTCTTTTAGAGGTTTGACCATGGTAATTCAAACTTCAGCCTGCATAAGGACAGTGCCGTGTTTGCCATGTTGTCCAGCAGGGAAAATAAATATCCAACAATAGCTTCTGATTTGGGTCCACTAGAGGGTAGTAACTTTAATTTCAATTGACTGTTGGTATAGTGCGACACTCATTTCTAGATGACAATTGCTGAGCTGTAGCTGATTAGAGAATAATATACCCAAAACTCTGAGAACCAGCCAGCCTCTCCCCTCTGGCGGTGATGTCCGTTCCTTATGTGAACTTGTGCTCATTAAGCTTCACAGTAAGTGGCGGTAGAGCCAGAACAGGGGTTATGTATGGTGCATAATCTGCTGGTTTTGTTCCACCTCGCCCCTTGATTGCTGAAGTGTTTATTTAGCTATGCTTTTTGAGAGATCTCTCAAGTCTGCAGTCAGAAGCCACTGTGACAACAGTGGCCTTTGTTTTGGAAAAGATGTAAAATCTTTGAGTGGTAGACAGTACTTGCAGTTAAGCACAAAATTATTCATACCCAGGTCAAATTTTGAGTTAAAGTGAGTTTTTATTTGGTGAATGGGTATCTTCTGACTGGAAATGACACAAGAAATTGGGCAAATACTGTAAGACATTGTGTTAGAGATATTAATGGAAAAAAGTTAGCTTATTTTAAAAACATTTTGACAATGTTCCATGTCCAAAATTAATCATAAAATTCTCAGGGAATACAATCTTCTGCACCATTCTAAGTGCTCCTGGTAACTTCTAGCATGTTCTAGAGCATTCTAATTGACTATAAATTCAGAACAGCTGGTACAACTGTTTTCTAGTCAGTTTCTGGTCAATTGCATGTCATGATTAAAACCAAGGAGCTTAGTGAGGACCTCTGGTTGCGCATTGCGGATGCTCGCAAGAAAGGGAAAGGCTACAAAGGTATTTCCAAATGTTTTCAAGTACCAGTAGCCACTACAAAGGCAAAGCATTATTAGAAAATTCAGGGAGGTTTCACACAAAAACATTTGAAAGGACATGGTAGGAAGCCAAAAGTGACCCCTCTGCGGGCAAGACTGGTAGTGCAGGAGGCTAAGAAGAATCCACGGATCACCAGCAAAGCCATCCTGAATAATCTGAGTAATGCTGGCACCAACATTTCAAGGCAGACACTCCAGCGGACACTGCACAAGGCTGGCCTCCATGGACACCGACCAAGGAGGACTCCACTTCTTCAAGACAGGCACAGAAAAGCTCGCCTAGCCGTTGCAAAAGCTCACCTGGACAAAGAAGAAGTCTTTTGGTCATCAATTCTGTGGTCTGACGAGACAAAAATTTAGTTGTTTTGGACATAGGGATGTGGCTTTGTTTGGAGAAAAAAATGAGAAGCATTCAATCCCAAGAACACCATCCCCACAGTCAAGCATGGTGGTGGGAACATAATGCTTTGGGGGTGTTTTTCCCCAAAAACCAGGCAACCTTGGGCCAGGCAACCTTGTAAAAGTAAATGGCATCATGAAAAAAGACTACATTAACATTCTAGAGCCAAACATCAGACAGAAAAAACTTGGCCTGGGGACGCAGTGGACATTCCAACAAGATAACGGTCCAAAGCACACAGCAAAAGTGGTCAAGAAATGGTTGGCAGAGAACAATATCAATGTTTTGGAGTGGCCAAGCCAGAGTCCAGAACTGAATCCAATCAAGAATTTGTGGAGAGAACTGAAGACCAGAGTGATGGCAAGGAAGTCTTCCATCCCCAAGGACCTGGAGATCTATGCAGAAGAGTGGAAATGTGCAAAAAACTTGTCACAAATTATAAAAACCGTTTGACAGCTGTGATGAAAAATAAAGGCTTTGCCATTGATTATTGAGAAAGGGTATGAATAATTGTGGACATAGAATGTTTTGTTAAAAAAAAAAAAGGAAATATTATTCATTCATATATATATATATATACACATATACGTATATATACATACATATACATATATACATATATCATTTCCAGCCAGAGGATGCCTATTTGTGAAATAAAAATTCACCATAATTAAAAATTTGGCCTGGGTATGAATAATTTTGGGCTTAACTGTAGAATGGAGGTTGTTGAACTGACTTTATAGTGACTGGGGTTAATTGGGATTGGCTCAGGCTGGTTTAAATGTTTTGTCGCGGACCGTTGCATATATTTAAACACTGAAAATTCAGTCTTTCGAGTGGCCCAATCGGCAAAAACACTTGGCTGAGTGTAGGCTGAGCCTATTGTGCTGGAGTTTACTGGGGTGAATCCAGCTCATGCCAAAAGCCAATGGAGAGCTCAGAGGTTCTCTCAGAAGTGAAAAGTATGTACAGAACTGACAATTCCCCCCACATAGAGCAAACTGATACATCTACAAATGTCCTGGACTTTAATGAGAATATATTACAACAGGAACATAACACTTTATAGTGTTTGCATAGACAGGCTAATTCAGTGCACCAGTATATTTCTAAAGGTACAATTTCTGCACATGCAGGCCACGCAGAGGTGTTTTAGTTGCAAAAAAATAATTTAAATCAAATATTTGCCATTGTATGTAATAAATTAACAATACAAATCCATTCAACAATACTTGTCAACGTTTAAATATGCAGTCATTACATTTCATGAATCATGCTTGGCGTTTGTAAAATAAAATTAAGGTTTGCAACTCCGCTCCAAACTAACAAAATATTCAAGACTTCCATCCTGTACTTGGTAATTCTTAAAGCAAGATTACATGAGAAAGATTAGAAAAATATTGCTTCATTAATTTCTTAGAATGAAACCACTTACTGTCAGGGAAGCCAGTAATTCAACTTACTGTAATGCAACAGAATGATTACAAAAAAATAAACGTTGTAAGAATGTTGCAATGTTGGCCAGGATGTCCTCCTGATGCCGAGTTCCTGCTCCTATGCATATTTGACCAGCACCAAATCCAAAACCACAAGTTGAAACACAGTAGAAAGTGCAAATTTAAATAACATAAACCACTTTTGGTTGCTGCTCAACCAAAAGCTAGCACTTATAGTAAAATGTTGAGACTTGTACGATACAAGAATGCACAGCCATGTTATACAGCGTTCAAAGCATCCGGATTTAAAAATCTAGTTACATCATGGGAAATGGGTCTAAATTCAAACTTAATGACTAGACTACACAAACAAAATGATGCATTAGAACGGTTTGTAAAAAAAACTTATAGAACATTAAATGACTGCTTTGCAACAGAATTACTCTCTCTCTATATATATATGCTCTTCTAACTGGGATACATGAACAGTCCCAATAACTTTACAAAACTAACAAGCTATGATAATTCAGTTTCACTTTGATGCTCCTGAAGGAACTAGACACACTGGATTCTTAGCACAATTTTCTGTTAAACAAACATCTCAAAGCAGCAATGCTGTCACAGAATGAATACAGTAATATAATTAAGCCTGAACTTCATGACTACAGATTTGTAGCCTAACATTCGATACAAAATGCACCTTTTTCCATAAAAAATTTACAACCCTATAGCAGTGCTTTGCTCTGAGTTTTTTTCCATTTGGGAAAAAAATTAATGGTTTTGTGATTTCTGCAAGATTTAAAAAGAATATTACACCAAGAAAAACCTAACAAATAACAAGGAAACGAGTACTGTAATCAGGACAGTGAGTACAATGAAAAAAAAAATACATTTTTAAAATTTATTTAAAGTCCCATTGCCGGCTGGTACGCTGAGGTAGTCGGAGTATGTCTGACAGAATACTGATTGTTAAGACCGTACATTAGAAAGCTGTAGAGGTTTTGAAGGTTGAGGGCGAAGGCAACATACACATCGTAATCATAAACTAGTCTTCACAGAAGATGTTTCTGGTAAGTTTTAGGTTCCCAGTGTACAACCAACGATGCTGAGGGATTAGGATTAACCGGAAAACGCATTCTATTGAATAACCATGGCTCCTGTAAAACGACTACGTTTGATTGAAAAACGACTACGTACCAGATTGAAGTAAACCGTTTTAGCAACGTTTAAGTTGTATGCCTCTTCACATTATGTGCAATTCCAACCGTTCACTACATTCACATGTAGGAAGTCGGGATCCTCCATAAAATCTCTTTAGTAAAATATATCAATGAAGAACCAAGTCAAGATACTTAACAGCTCTTAAAAGGCACAATATTTCTCAATATCACAAAGTAATAATTTGATGATAGGTACAAAAACATGCAGAAACACCATAATGAATAGGGAACTGAACCACCGCTACGCCAGTTTCAGCCTTAAACAGCTGATAATGGAAGACCACTACCCATCTCAGGACTTCACCAGGATTTCCATGATGTGCTCAAGCTCGTTCAGCTCCTTTATATTCTGACTGATGGAAAAAGAAGAAAACAAGGAGGACGACGGCGACGACGACAGCATGGGCAGATGCTTCAGGAGCTCGTCGCCGGCTGCAACCGAGAGGGTCCGAGGCCCCTGCAAGGCCGCATCCCGCTCAAACACTGATGTGTCAATGTCTGGGAAGAGGTCATCCAGAGCCACGTCCCGGAGGTAGCTGGAGCGCATGACCTCGAGGCTCCCAAAGACGAGCGCTTCAGGGGGTCGGCAGCCCTCAGCACAGCGATCGACCCGCCAGGAGCCCGAGCCCCCCGGCAGGTTCTCCATGGAGCCCAGGGGCACCCGCGCCACCGGGGAGCTGTCCAGGACCACCTCCAGATCCTTCAGGATTGAGGAGACAGCCGATGACAGGGAGAAGTCCTCTTCGGAGGACAGAGCCATCCAATCGTCACCAGCATCTTCTGGGTCTATGGGGCGTCTCAAGGCAGGGAGGCAGACTGGAGCGTGTGGCCGAGGAAGGCAGACGCTCTCGTCCAGCGGGGTGCCCTCAAGTCGGATCTCTGCCTGGATCTGCCGCATGGTGTTGCTGATCAGCACAGAACGGCGCAGGCTGGGCTCCAAAAGCTGCTGTCCACGCTGGTACTTGTCTAGAGAGATGTCCAGCACCGACTGCCTCTGGAGCTCGTATGTGCCCTCAGTACCCTCCAGGAGCTTGCGTTTCAGCCCCCTGCCCATCATTGTTAACCTGTGCAAAGGGTACACCCAAAGTTAGAGCACCAGCATAGCTATGATCAATCTTAACACCACAGATGGCATCAACCTGAAAAAAAGAGGATGGGTTCCACACAAATCCTAATCAATCTGTTCTGGACCTTTTGCTACACAGAATAAAGCAACATTTTAGCTTGATGTGATACTTCTGACAAGAACCAAATGTTTGTTAAACATGATTTCTGCAAAATTACAATGGTTTGTCATTATGAGCAGCGGCATTGTAAATTTCCATTAATGACAACAACATTAACAGATGCATTTCAAATCTGGTATGCTAAAAAGACAGCATGTATAAAAGCATTAGGGGGTTCAAAACGCATTCTGCTCGCATGTCGTACTCACATCCGGTGAGGCTAAAGTTCCAAAGAAAAATGCCAGTTACTCACCAAAACAGCCACAAATCGAAGAGCAATTGCAACTTTTTAAACCAGTCGCAGTGATCAATGATTACACGTCGAGTTTTCTTTGAGCATTGTAAATTGTAGTATTGACGATTGCGTTGTAGTTGCTAACTTTGAAACTTGCTAATTAGCTCGATTTATCTGATCACTAGTATCACTTGAAATGTTCTATAAAGCTTCCTGTGCAGTGTAGGTAGAGAAATTGGTTTATGTACATCTAGGTAACATAATCGTGCAGACGGTTAGCTACGCTAAAGTCCATACCATTTGCATTGACGCAATCAATATGTGAAGTAAATCTCTTGCGATTATTTCACAGTTGAGTGTGATATACTTCATTCGTCCAAATATACACCTGACATGATGGATCAAGTAGCTGAAATAAATACATATCTATCTCCCAAATAACCACACAACTAGATCATTCGTTGTACTGAGCCAGTTCCCGATTCCCGCCTGTGATTCAAGTTACTTAAACCGACTGACGTAAAGGGATTTTGTACAGAGAATTCTGGGAATCTGAGTTTGGATGAAATCTGAAAAATACCAAAGCTGTCCTTCTGCCCTTTATTAGATTATTATTAATTATTATTATTTATTTTTTTATTTTTTACAAAAAATAAAAAAACACCGGTAAAAGTAGCTAAATCTTAGAAGTATATTATAAACGCCGATTAAAACAACAGTGTATCACAAATGAGTAGGATTAAACCTCGTAATTTTGCAGATAATAATGGCTGGCAAGAAATTAATTAGTGGAAAGTAGTAATTTTCGAAATCACATACAGTATAAAAAAATCCCCCTGAACTTTCAGTTCATACGGTAGCTGCAGCAAGATATGCCCTGCTGTATTCGTTTACAACGTAGTAGGCCCACAATGCACAGCACCCAGCGGGTGTATAATCGCAAGTCAAAAAAAAAAAAAAAAACGAAAGGTCAACAATCATATGGATATGAATAATTATACAACATTGATTACCACTCCAGACAAGTTCACATTCTCACAATTTTGTAAATAAATTGCATTCTTAATCGGCAATTTATAAATACATCGTTTCATTCTAAAACTTGCATTTCAAAATAACTGATGGAAATGTTCAAAGAAATCGAAATTAAACTACATAAATTATTACACAAGTATAGCAATCCATTTGAAATTTAAATTTATGACGGTCAAAAAACATAATTAACTTCAGATTGCCTCGGTCCAAATAATATCCAAGAAAACCGAATGCAGTGCGATAACAATTTGTAAGTTACACAGCTTGCTTTGAAAACTTTATGAACTACTTTTAAGTACTTACATAATAGAACAGCATATCGCGAAAACATTTACACACGAGCCATAAAAATAAAATTGCTGGCGTATTACTGAATTACCTCTTCAATGTCAAGCACGTCTTTAAATGTAGAGCATACAGAATTTTTTAAATCTTGAAAACAGGTGGTGAAACCCTAATTACTCTGTCGCAGTGAATCTACACTCCTTCCATCAACCCATTACAGTTTCGTTTCATAGCTGTTTGCTAGCTAGACGATTTGACTCACATCAAAAACACGTCAGGAACCGCCTTGAAACACTGAAATGCTTTGCTGGTATTGGATAAGAAACTCAAATGTCTGAATATACTGTCATTTCATTGGGTGGAAGTACTGTCGGCTAAAATTAAATTTCCTTGTGAGTATACTTTTCGTTGTGAAAAAATGTACAGGGTCATGATTTTTTTTTTTTTTTTAAACCTCTGAAAGAGTTGATATATTTAGCGAAATATTGTATCCATGTCACAGTTTTCATACAATCAGGGTTACCGTTTGCAACCATCCAAATAAATTGCAACAGATGTATCAGGTTAAAAAACAGAATCGCTAATCGGCTAACACAAATCTATTACATTAGATCAGTTCCTAGAGATTAAACATGTCAATTTTGAATATGTGTACTTTTTTTTTTTAAGACGTACTGCCTAAAAGAAGTTCCCTGACCGGGAATCGAACCCGGGCCGCGGCGGTGAGAGCGCCGAATCCTAACCACTAGACCACCAGGGACACATACCGCTCAAATTATCGTTTTAATCATCTCCATTTTATTTGGGGGAGAAAAACCATCACACATTTATTTCATACGTAGCTGAAACATAATTCACTACCATGAAGCCCTTAAATCCTATGCGAGTAACTTATATAGGAATTAAATTCTATTGGTAAAATGCGGAACTAAAAACATAAAAGCTTGTTTCATGTAAAATGGCAGTATGAGGTTCAGTTCAATCCAAATTGAAACAATAAACACAGAAAGGCCATGGAAATATTAAGGTTATAAAAATTTAAAAAAATAATTCCACCATAAAATGATAAACACTAAGGCCATTCTTTCCCAAACTTAGTGCTGGGACCCACTGTACCTGCCTGGTTCTGTCCTTAATTTGTTTTTTTAATAGTAGTTATTCAAGTAATTAACAATACAAAGTTAATTAACATCTTAATCATCAATCACGAAAAGCTTGGTTGGTTAAAAAAAAACAAAAAAACAAAAAAAAACGGCACCACAATGGGCCAGGGATCTCAAACTACAAATCCCACAGCCTGAAGGCTTAACATGTTTTCGAGCTTCCTCTCAATTAGTATGATTTAGACCTAGAAACAGAGCAAGATCATTAATCAATATTTTTCTTACTCCAATTACACAATAAAGCGATGATTTAAAATTAAAACGAGCAGCCATTACGGCTGCAGTTTAAGACCCCTTGCGGTAAGGTATTAGAAATGGAGCTTCTAAAACTAAACAGAAGATAATTGTCAGATATGATACAGAATATGTTTTAAATTGCTTTGTCATGATGCAAGCCGTCCATGCCATGGAGTAGGCCTGGCTCACTGGTTAACTGTACTCCCCACAAATTCCCACAGTCTTCCCATCCCACTCAGTGGTGGACAGGCATTTAACAAAAAAGTGGCCCAGGTCGAATTTGGAGATGACACGCCCCTTCAGCATGTTCTCCGTCACAGTGTACTTCTCAGTCAAGGGGTGGTTATCTGTAGGGAAACAACACATAACTGAGTGTAACACATTTCTCTGAGGGGGCCGTTATACATCTTATCATGGTGGGAACAAAGTTATGATTCTTTATGTTCATTCTTGATTCTTTGTGTGCATTTGCTTGAGCAGTCTTATGTGTGCGAGTCATTACCAGCAATTCACAACAAGAGTTCCATTAGAAACTACTTTGCAGAAAAAAATGTGGCACCACAAATTTAAATATTATGTATTTAAATGTATTTAAAAATTGTGACATCATATCGAAACAAAAAAAAACAAACAACAAAAAGACTAGTCTATACAATATTGCAAGTCTAACTTGGTTAAGGAGAGATGTAGTGTAAACTATGACTTGGTATGTTTAGGTTAGCCATCCATCTTATCCAAAGAAAGTTACGTTTAAATATTTTATTAATTTATGTTGGGTATGTCTTGAAACAATTCAGGCTAAATACCTAAGAAAAGTATGAATCTAGTCATTATTTATGTTTTTGGAGATTAACTGGTAATTTATAGCTTTATGTACAGAGTGTAATATACTTGACTGCTTGTGAAACGTCATTCAAACTCACCAGCAATGTGAGGAGGCATCACAGCCACGTAGTCCAGCCCAGATTCCTTCAATAGCATATACATTCTGTCATGGTCTTCTGTGACAGGCAAGAGGCGAGAGGGTACCTTGGCACGATCCCACAAAAGGAAGGCTGGAAGGGTTGAATTATGGGAAAGAAGTCCCCTGTCACATCAGGAAAGATATGCACGCTCGCAGCCCTCATATGTCTTGTGGATTTCGACCTTTGAATGTAATGTCCTAGAAAGCTCAGCATTTAGAGTTCCCTCAGGAATACCCTATGTAAATATGGACAAAAAACTATTTGAAAAAATGTCATGTTGTATATCAGCTTGAGCTTACACTCAAAATATGAGATACGTTTGCACTTTGAGTTAATATAGTTTAAAAGAAAAATGTTTTTATCGAGAATAATTATAATAATAATTATATAATAATTATTGGCACCCCTAGAAAGTCTTATAAAAAAATATAATAGCTCACAGCCATCATTCAGCCATTACATTAAGATTTTAAAAGATTAAGATTTTACTTTTTTTAAATCCAATGTACATATATATAATACTTGCATGTACAAGAAACACATTCTGTATGAGAATTTACATAATGGACATTTCTTGGTGGTGATGTAGGAAGAAAATGATAATAGAAAAAAAAAAAAAATCTCTGCCGTCTGTTAAGTGACTCTAAAACTTGTTTATTAATACTAAGAAAAGTAAATTGCTGTAATTTACAGTAATTAATTTACTAGAGCACAATGATAAACCATCATCAGAATGCATGTGCTTGGTGGGCACATGTAGAAGTCAAAGAAAAGGTGCAAACAGGAAATGAGAAGAGATTTCGCCAATGCAAACATCCACAGAAAGGCCTTAAGTAGAATAAATGGAATATAAAAACAGATGCATGGCAGTCCCAGGACTAACATAGCCACTGTTGTTCCACCCAAAACCAGACATGACTTCACATAAACGTACACCATTAGGTGTTTAAATATACATACTTTAAACATTAACACAATAATTTAACCTTCAATGCAGCAGAAGCACATTGGTTTCATCCTCCTTACCTGACACAAACACTTCAAACCTGATATGCACAGTACTTAGCTGACACGCACACTTCTAACCTGATATGCACACTCCTTACCTGACATACACACAATGACTTTGCGAATGCCACGAGATCTCATGGCATCGAGGATGTTTCTGGTTCCCTCAGACATCATGGTTGTGGGGCCTATAAAAAAAGAAAAAGAAAAAGAAAATGAAACCAAAAAAGTTGCCTTTTGAACAATAGTGACCTCCCATGGACATTTCAAAACAACATTAGTTTATAGAAGCTTCAACTAGACTAAAGGTAATTGCGTGAATATTTAAATGCAACTAAATCGTGTTAGAGCATTTTAAATAAACCAATGATCAAAAATACCAAAATATTTATTTTAGAAATTAATAAATTAAAATAATTTTTCAAATATTCATTCATATCAAAATGATCTCTCCAAATTGAGCAATAGTTTTCCAACATGTGTAACGAGCCATCAAAATAAAAGATATATGAAATATAATATGGAATTCTGAAAAATGACCGCTGTTGTAATGCGTTTCAAACTCACTTAGATCATTTCTAGTCCCCAGAACGATGATGGCAGCATCCTGACCCTCCATGGTCTTCTTCACGTCTTCCTTGTTGAGGACGTCACCCACCACTACCCTGGAGGCCTTGTGATCCGATGGCAGTCGGGCAGGGTCCCTAACTAGCACGGTCACGCTGTAGCCTGGGGACACAGGAGCCAGAGCATAACCAGTACGTACTGTGCAGAGGTACCGTTCAGCGGCTTATTGCATGGCACCACCATTGAGCGACTTGGGGCATTTACATAGTTCTTTGAGTAGTGCCGATAGACCACCATACCCTGAGGCACAGCAGACATCTCTCAGCTAGGAAGTGAATCCACAAATTGCTGTTCCAGTACTCTAACCACTGTTCCACAGGGCAAGGCATCAGTATGTGGACCAGAGCTTCTACAATTGCCATGTGCATAACAGAAGAATAACAAAGTTTTGCCTTTTAACAAATTTAAATAAGGGAAGATGGCCACGTAATTCTGGAATCCAAGCACACTGGGAAAGACAAAAAGTTACCAAAACGGCTAAATGTTTTCCTTCAAATTTCATTATTTTACCATTTTCACTTCTGTTTTTCTTGCTTGTTTGGTAAATGTACTATGCAAATAAAAAATCCATTGAATAGCTTGCTGTTTATGTAAGGTCAATGCCCTCAATTTGTATTTTTAAAGAAACGACGAGATTCACAGTATCAAGGTGATCAAATTGGTGTGTTAATTTTCTTTAAAGGACCTTTTGAATGAAACAACGGATGTTAGAGCGTAAATTCTGCTAAAGATAAAATCTACTTAAATGTCACAACTAGAACCAAGACGAGCATCAGTCCGTCTTTAATACAACTTTAAAGGGATGATTTTAACACACCATGTGGCCAGTTTAAAAAGAAAGAATAACCTGTACCACAGCATCAACAGGATTACATTCACACTGGAAAGTATTATACGTTTATATCCAAACGGGAACACCCTTTCTGCTTAAAGGCGATAAAGGGTTGCACACCTTATCTTAGTGAATGCAATACCTTCCTCTTCGATCATGATAAAGCATAGAAAGAACGTCATTGCGACTCCGGGAGTTCGCAAATTTCGTCTAGATGACAAAATATTTCATTGTTCTTACTTCAGTCTACATATGACATACAGTTAATTAATTCATTACCTCTAAAAGATACACGTGGAACTGTAAAACCCAAAACTGAATCCTTAACTTATAATAACAAAATTATTTAATTAATTAAGCAAAATGTTCCGCAATATAATCCCACGAATGATATTTTCCAACCTCAACGTGAAGAATAGTTGTTCTTGGTTACCGTTACTAATGTAGTACAGTAGCTAAATGACGAGTAAACCGAAAACATTACTCCCACAAGAATTACCAGCCAAATGAACTGCTGAAGTAGTGATTCTCATATTAAACAGACTTCAAGTTTAACCACC
>JAOYSI010001775.1:0-16751 GCA_025775065.1 Hiodon alosoides | reverse complement strand
GTGGAAAAATTAAGTGAACCATTATAATTAATAACTGGTTGACCCCCCCCCCCCCCCCTTGGCAGCAATAACCTCAACCAGACGCTTCCTGTAACTATGGATCAGACCTGTACATCGTTCAGGAGGAATTTTAGCCCATTCTTCCTGGCAGAACTGCTTTTGCTCTGTCATATTCTTTGGACGTCTCATGTATATGGCTCTCTTCAAGTCATTCCATAGCATCTCTATTGGGTTGAGGTCTGGGCTCTGACTTGGTCACTCCAAAAGGCGGATTTTGTTTTTCTGAAGCCATTCTGTTATGGACTTGCTCCGGTGTTTTGGGTCGTTGTCCTGTTTCATCACCCAACTTCTACACAGTTTCTACTACACAGGAATCTACACAGCTGACGTACAGACATTCTCACATTATCCTGAAGAATTGTCTGATATACTTGGGAATCCAGCTTCCCCTCAATGATTGCAAGCTGGCCAGGCCCTGATGCAGCAAAGCAGGCCCAAATCATGATGTTTCCTCCACCATACTTTACGGTTGGGATGATGTTTTCATGATGATATGCCATGTCCTTTCTACGCCAGATGTAGTGCTGTGTGGTTCATCCAAATAGTTCAATCTTAGTTTCATCAGTCCACAAAACATTTTGCCTATACCGCTGGGGAGTGTCAATGTGCTCTTTTGCAAACATCAGGCATGCAGCAATTTTCTTTTTAGTAGGCAGTGGCTTCCTTCGTGGTGTCCTGCCGTAGATACCCTGCTTGTTCAATGTTTTACATATTGTAGACTCATGAACAGAGATGTTAGCCAGTTCCAATGATGCCTTCAAATCTTTGGCTGTCATTCGGGGTTGTTTCTTTACCTCATTGATGAGTCTTCATTGTGCTCTTGGTGTCATTTTGACTGGGCGCCCACTTCTTGGTAGAGTAGCAAGAGTCCCAAAGTGTCTCCATTTGTAGAGTGTTTGCCTAACTGTAGACTGCGGAATTTCTGAAATCTTTGAAATCACTTTGTAACCTTTGCCAGCTTTATGTAAATCAACAATTATCGTAGATCCTCTGAAAGCTTTTTTTGGCAAGGCAAGGCAAGGCAAGGCAAGGCAAGGCAAGGCAAGGCAAGGCAAGGCAAGGCAAGGCAAGGCAAGGCTCACATAAGCATGTGCTTCTTGTGCAGAGCAAACTCCAAATGTTTGAGGGGTTTTTATCAGTCAAAGTAGCTGTAGTCCACACCTCCAAACTCATTTTCTTAACGAGACTCCAGGTGTGCTAAAACCTGACTCCAATTAGCTTTTTTGAGGTCATTAACTCAAGGGTTCGCTTACTTTTTCCACTGCCATTTTGAATGTTGAACGAGTGTGTTCAATAAAGACACGAGGGATCAGAATTTATTTTGTGTTATTATTTTAGACACATTATATTTGTCAATACCCTTGACTTAGAAGATCAGATCACATTTTATGACAAATTGTTTCAGAAAACCATGAAATTCCAAAAGGTTCACATGCTTTTTCTTGCCACTGTATCTATAACAAGGTCTATAGCAAACTGACTGAAAATGGATGCTGAAGACACATATGAGAAACTCGTGTCCCCTGGTAGCGCAGGAGGGCAAAGGAAAGTCAGATGTGTGGACCAAATTGGACATTGTTGTCTAGACTAATGGTGGCTTTGTAGCCGTTGCCTGACACTGCGAAAGTTCGACAGCAAGAAGACTTTTTCTACAGTGCCGTGTCCGTCTTCTTCAATAAGACAATCATCCTTATCTGCTATCTCAATAAGGATGCAGTAGTCCCTCTCAAAATGTAACAGAAAAATGTGTGTATGTTTGTAAGAATATAAGACAGTGTAATGCTGTTGCTGGAGAAGGCTTTGTAGAACTGGCCCAAGAAATGATAAATGTGGGGGCTTTTTGCAGAGTGCCTGCCAGCTCACTACTGCCTCACCACAACACCGTCTCCAACACGTGCAGGATCTTGGCCGAAGAAACACGAGCGCAATTGATGGAACTGTTAAAAGAATTCTTGAAAAAGGGAGGCTCATTGGGAATGAAAATTGATATGTGGATGGGTGACTGCGGCAAAGTCAGTTATATCACTATAGCGTGTCACTTTATTCGGAAGAAACCTGACCACAGCTGATTCCAATTGATGATTAAAAATATCAGGCGTGAAATAACAAACGCTACTGGTCAGCAAGTTTGTCTTTCACTCAATGTCGCTTAGCAAAATTGTTTGCTTCAGCCGTTTTATACGACACACTGAGAGAACTTGAGAAGAGGGTGATTAATACCCCAACCTCAACTTGATGTGTCTGTGGTCGGAGCGACAAAAAAGTCAGCCCAATGAGCTAGACTCGCCACAGCAAGCTGCTTTTTTATATCAGCTTAGGATACTGACGATGCTGGAAAGGGGTGATGTCTACGCACATGTGCGCAAACTCCTCCTGACCATGCCTGCTCCTCAGGCAGGACATTAGCCCACCAAGAGAGCTGCTCTGAACTGCAGCGAGTGGGAGAATGAAGCGATTGTGAAACCCATAAACCGTAGCGCTAGCCAGGGTAAAAATGGGGTTGATTTGGAAACTGTTCCAATTCAAGTTGTCATACAGGATACACTCGACACACAGTAGCAGCTATATGTTAAATGTTAAATCATTATTGTGATTAAGGAAACTATTTTGTTGGTATACAGCATATTTTTTTTTGTATTTTGGCCATTTAAAATAATGCTTGCATGGAGCAAAAGACCCCTAAGTAGCCTTTTCCTAGAATACCAACCTACTAATAAAGTGAAGAAAAATAGCCCCAATGGCCCCCTTAAGGAAAGGAGACAGTGCTGCATGGTCACAGCACTCAGTGCAAAACCATACATGAGATATGACAGGTTCGGGCCGAATCGGGCCCAATTTCCTGAAAATAGATTTGAGCCAGGTAGGCTTTGAACAGGCTTGAATTTATCTGACACTTAACTCGGGCTCGGGCTTCGTTTCAACGGGCCTCAGTTCGGGTCACGCTTGAAATATTAGGCCCGATCAAAGCTCTAAATGTATCTATGTATCTGGCATCTGATCCTTGCACAGCGTGCACAAAGAGCAATTCAGTGGACTGCTCTTCGATGTCTGTTTCATATATTGTAATCAATGACTTGCTGAGCACTGGCGATGCACTTTTTTTTCTTCCAGATTCTCTGCAGCTGTCCTACCTTGCTACCGTTATGACTTTACTCTTTCTGATGGCTACACAGCAATAGCGGGTGTGCTTGGGCTTGGCCAGGGCGTACTGTGGAGTACTTTTTAGAAAACACGTTACCGAAGGAGCTCGACAGGTGATCTAATTTCTAAGCCCTCACTGCTATAAAGGAACATTGTGTTATCTGTCCCTGGACTCTTGCTTATTGTGGCTACTGTTTTAAAAACGGAATCTCGGATTGTTTCCTTAATTAGTTGAGAGAAATGTTCTGAACAAGCAGCCACCAGTGCACATTTATGATTACGAATACTGTCATTCCAGGCAATAAAGAAAAGATGTAGTCTGGATGAGGACCACTTTCACTCCAGTGTACAACATTCCTGCTCGAGTTTACGATGTATGAGTTTATGATGTATGATCATTGTACCAAGGAGAGAATTTATTCAGCCTTTCTTCTTTCTCAGTAACAGAACCTTGAATGTTTCTCAATGCATTTTTATAGATATATAGCATTCAGAACTGAGCTGTGGTAGAGCTACTGATTTCAGTATTTTATTATACTTTTACCTTTTCAAAGCAAAACTTTACTGTTTTCTCATTCTATCCAATCACCGGTTTGGTAATCCTTGTTTGAGACTTCAGTGTGTGTGATCTAGCTCCCTGGAGGGTTTTTTTTCTTTTACTTCAGGAAGCTGTTACTCTGGTTGTCCTTCCCGGGCTACCCGTATTTCTTCATTTCACTCTCAGTTAAAATATGTTATTTTATCTGATTGTTTAACGTTTGTATACATTTCATCATTAGCGTTCTGTGTATTTCAGGAGACGTGTGTGAAGAGCTGCACCAGCGATCAGATTAGACTCCAGCTGGACCTTTTCTGTTCTGTGGCTGGGCTCTCACAGAGACACAATCTGCTTGCGAAGAAAAACTGGAAAGTTTTCCAGAAAACTAACAGAAAGTGTATGAGACAGCCCACCTCAGTAGTGCTGGAGTGCTAGACCTTTCGCTTGCGGATAAACCAAGTTTTACAAGCACTTTATTAGTTTTAACTTGATTATAAGCCCGTCCGACACTACTCGACATCGCTTCATGTCTTGTTGACATCGTCCGGTTTCCCTAAATACCGACACCTCGACGCTCTGCCATTTAGAATTTTGCCTTTCGTTGAGCTCTGTTTTCGCAGTCACATATTCAAAGATACATGGAAGTCGTTAACGCGGCTTCTGATTTGCTTTGCATTGTGTACGCATATAAGATGTTGAGAAAACCTCAATGTTATCAATGCAGGTCTAGGCCTACAACATAAATTGATCGCTGTGTCAACGCCACATCCTGCATTCGTGCTTCGTCTCCAACTCAGTTCTTTGAATTGCAATTCTGGCCGGTGCTGTCTTCCTGTTGGGTTGCAGCTAAACACAGCTTGTTCTATTTAAGTGGTCCTTCCAATACATACAAACAAACATGTATGCATAAGTAGTTTTTTAATTTAAAAAATTAATAGTCTAATAAACTTTAGCTGAGGAGTGACAGTCGAAAAGAATGTTTTTTAAAAATTATTTTAATGAAATAGTAAATATAGCAGGAGAGCAAAGGTTTTAGTTATATACCATACAATAAGGGAATTGTGTATTGTAAAGTGTTTTACACTTTGAGCAGCTAAGTTTTTGAAAAAGGTTTTTTTTTTTTCAAGCTAACGGCAGCGTTGCATTAAATTGGGAATTTGAGTTTATCTATTTAGGCAGCCGTCCTCTCTGGCGCTGGACAGGACAGAGGTTTTCTGTCTTTTACACATTGCTCGCGCTGGGGGCTGTATTCAAGGATCTTCTGGCTTCTTCAATCTGCACCTTAGCAAACTTCCTCATTAGAGACTCTCGGAAAGTTTTGCACATCAGGAAATAGATGATGGGGTCCAGGCAGACGTTGATGGCAGACAGAAGGAGCGTTCCCACCTTCAACTGGGAAAGCAGGTAGAGGCTACTTTTACTACAGTCCACACCTGAGGTCTGACAGAGAGTGTATGGGATGCGGCAGATGTGGTATGGCACAAAGCAGATAAAAAACACCATCAGAATGCTAAAGATACTGCGGTTAGACTTCTTGCGCGCCTCACTGCTGTCCCGACGCACCTGTCGGTAAGACTGGTACACCCGGCAGGCGATGGAGGTGTAGCAGAAAGCCAGCAGTAGGAAGACTACCCAGAAAATGCTAATATTCAAGAAGACGGAGATCTGGTGCCACTTCACCCCCAGCGGGGACTTGAGGAGCATGCAGTTCCTGGAGGTCTCCTCGGTTGACTTCTGGTTAGTCAGCACAGAGTTTGGCAACAGAAAGAGCATGAGCAGGCCCCAGGTGAGAGCGGACAGTGTCTGGGCAAATCTCACACTCTGTAGGAAGGAGGGCATAGTGGGGGAGCACACAATCTTCATGTAGCGCTCCAGGCTAATGAGGCCCAGGAAGACGATGCCCACATACATGCTGAAGTAGAAGGCCACGGCGGTGTAGCGGCACACAACCACGCGGAGTTGCCAGCCACCAAACCCCAGATTACTGGCTGTGCGCCAGGGAAAAGTCAGCACCATTAGCAGGTCTGCTACTACCATGTTCTTCAAGTACACCACCAGGCTGGAGCTGCTTTGGATACTGAAGAAGATCCTGGCCGCCAGCGCATTGAGAACCAGGCCCACTGCACAGATTAGTATGTACAGGATGGGCACGACTTCACGTGTGAACGTGTTGCGGATATCAGTCCTGTTGCCTGCATGTTGGTTTGTATTATTGGAATCCATGTCCTTTGTTCCTGTGACAAACAAAATAGGCGCAGTTTACATTTTAATTACATATTAATGTTTACCCTTTTTTTTTCCGTTTTGAACTCCTCAATTTGGAATCACAATTCGTACGTATTTGTTTTGACAGTAACCGCAGGGCAGTGGCGAAGTGGTTCTAAAACTGACCCAAGCCCCTGTTGCTTCCATTTAACACACAACGGTCCACTCAGTGCATATAGGAGGACAAGAATAAAGTCTCTCTGGAAATCACTGCTAGCCTGGCTAGTCACACGCTTGGAGCTGAGAAAAACTCAGAACCGATGTTTGTGTACCCTAACCCAGGCGGTGCTCTGCCATTTTGCACTTGGAGACAGTTGGATCAGGATTGGAACCTGAGAATCTAAATAATATAGGCCCCTGCCTTTGCTGTCATAAAAACAAAAAACTAAACTGCGATTTAATTAGAAATTTGTGGCCAATGCTCAAAAAAGCCTCAAAAAGCAATCACCGAAATATATAGCAAATATGACGGAAAACAACACCTTCCTGCGTATTCTTCTTCAAAGCAAAAACTTCATAGAAATCCGTAAATATAAATTACCTTAATTTATCTGTATCTTAATGATATTTTTAAAGTACAAATTCTCAGTGTTATAACATTGCAGTGGTCATCCACCATCATCACTACACAAACACAAAATACAAGTAAGCATAATTGAACCCCCATTATACTGACCTTTAGATGCAAGACGGGCAGTAGTACCCAGGAAAGCGTTCCATACGGTCACAGGGGTAGAGAGAATTGTCTGACTGAAGAGCGTGCTTGGAAGACATCTCTTCCACTGGGTGGCGGGGGGCCCGAGCTGTAATTTTAATGGCCAGAAGTACAGGAAGCAATATTTCTGCTGTCATCTGATGAATGGGGAAGTGCGAGCACAGCTGTTAGCTCTAGGCACTCCTTACAGCACTCTTTACACACTCACACACTTGGTTTCTCTCTTCTGCAACATGTTTAAACTTTTAAAAAAGCTTTTTTTCAAACACACAGACACACTCATTTCCTATTTATTTTTACCACAGCATAACAATGACTGCAGTGTCTATTTAAATAGGTTGGAGAATGAAAGGAAGTCTACAGGGGGCAAAATAAGTTTGTTCAAGTTAAGCTAGATGATTCCTGCCTCAGACCCATAGGAGTACGTGAAGTTCCCTGCAATAATGAGCACATTTTGTTAGCATGATAGCATCACAACACCCTGATGCTTTTCCCCTGCAGATGAAAGCTGATTCTAATCATAGAAAAACATACGTTAACTTAAAGATTTAACATTTTAACATGCATTACATGGCCAAAAGTAGATGGACTCCCCTTAAAATTAGTGGATTTCATAGTCATTTAATCACATTTCTGCCCTGCTTGAGCTGCCCCGGTCAACTATAAGTGCTTTTATCTGCGAAGTGGTAGGCCACAAAAGCTCACAGTATGGGACTCGCTGATTGCTGAAAGATACGTAAAAATCCTCTCTTCTTCAGTTGCAACGCTCACTTCTGAGTTCCAAGCTGCTTCTGGAAGCAATGTCAGCTCAAGAACAGTTTGTTGGGAGCTTCATGAAATGGGTTTCCATGGCCGAGCAGCTGCACACAAGATCACCCTGTGCAACACCAAGCATTGGCTGGAGTGGTGTAAAGCTCGCCACTATTGGACTCTGGAGCCATGGAAACGCGTTCTCTTGAGTGATGAATCACGCTTCGCCATCTGGCGGTCCGACGGATGACTCTGGGTTTGGCGGATACCAGGAAAACGCTACCTGCCCGAATGCATAACGCCAATTGTAAAGTGTGGTGGGGGAGGAATAATAGTCTGTTTTTCCCCACAGTAATGTTCCAACATCCAGTGGAAAGTCTTCCCAGAAGAGTGGAGGCTGTTATAGCACCAACTCTGTATGAATGCCCGTGTTTTTGTAACGACATGTTCCACAGATAGGTGTTCACATACTATGTAGTTTAAGATGTTTATTGAGGTATCTCAGTTTCAGATTATGAAAGTTCTGCTGTCTTCCCTGCTCATCCCTCTTGCTGTCATTTTGCAGCGTTCCCAGGACAGGGTGACCCAGAAGTCGTGTCCACTTCTGTCTGCCAGAAGCAGAATTCCAGAGCATTAGGCTTGTGAACCCTGGCTTGCTCATCTCTTTTCACGATGGGGACAGCATTGTTGTCATTTGAATGCTCACCCTGACATAATGCCGATAAATCATTTATGATCTCTGGATCAGCTTGTGGTTTAGAAAGAAGGGTTTTTTTATGCCAGAGGTAATTTGAAGTTTGGGTTGTAGTTCATTGTGAGCATTAAGCACAACAGGTGCTAATAAAATGGCTTACTCGTGTTGACCAATAAAGAGGATCTGAAAAGCTACCTTGAAACTTTAATTACAGAAACTGATGGCAATGAAGACAGCATCTAGATCTCTTTGTTGTTGTCTTTTTCATGGAAAAAAATGTCTCTGTGTCTGTCTATTCCAGTTTCAAGTTAGTATAAACACATCCCTGAGAAAATCCAAGACGATAACCAAAGCACACCATTACATTAATATTTCCCAGTGGGTTGTGGGTTAAGTTATGCTATTAGGGAGTTGTTATCCTTTTGGTGGGGCTTTGTAGATGTCAAAAGATTACAACATTGGCTATATCCCATGGGAAAAAGTTCTAGCCAAAGTTGATCCTGTTGGTGCCAGTAAGAAAGGTCACATGACTGTGGAAAAGAAATTGTGATGTGCCGACAGAAATGTGAAATGTTTGATAAATCTGGTGCTTCTGTACTCTATGTATTGTGTTTACGTTAAGTACATGCATGTGTTATTTTTAAAGTGTTCTTGAAATCCAACACACAAGTGGGTTGCAAGCACTGTCAAGTACATGAAAACCATGCGCGAACACATATGCAGATAAACTGGCTCAATATTTTATTTAAAGTTTACCACAGGAACCCCCTCCCTGCCAGAAAAAAAAAAAAACCTCCTTCTGAATGTCTTTGTACTGTGTGGTATCTTTGATGTCCCCTCACGCAGTCTGCACTGCATCCCATTGTTTAAGGAAGTGTGGGATCCGTGTCCGGAGAGTGTTTATCTGATCTCTGTCAAGGTCAAGGTATAATCTATCTCTGTATTGGATCACTACTGCAATATCTGTTACTAACTAATACTATTGTTAAATCAAATAATGATACATATATTGTACACATGTCCAAAGCAACACAATGTATGTTTCTGTGTTCCCATACATTCAATTACACTAAGTTATTGCTTACTGTAACAATGATTGAGAGTAGATTAGTAGTCAGCTCAAGGGGATTTACAATGTTCTCTTTGGCATAAACAGCCTTCTTAGTCTTAGCCCTAACTGTGTCCTGTAAGCTACTTTGATTTGTTTCAAGTGCTACTTTTCGATGGTCTGCAGGATGTTCTGTGCATAGAAGTTTTTACATCAACAGTGGAAAAAGGGGTAAACTCAGCTGTAACCTATGCATTTTCTGTTGTTCAGGAAATGATGGTTTCTTTTGTTATATCCAGCAAATACATGTTTATTATGTGGTGGTTATAGATACAGGAAGTAAATGTAAAAGCTCAAGTTACCAAGAAGTGGATACCTCTATCTTATATCTCTTAACCTCTTAATCAGTAAGCTGCCACCTCATACAAGAGGGGTAATCTTAAGGGGGATTGTTAACATTAAACATTAAATTCTTTTGCCGTTTATGTATGCTACGGGATAATGTATACAAATCTATAAATTTCCAGCCACCATGGGGAATGTACACATTTCCCATGGTTAATCTGGAGATCTTCTGGTAGCACCCAATTGCAATACTGAAATTAGATACTGTCATTATCACTTGTAGGCTAAATTTCCACTTAAGCTACAGGCATATCTGATCAAACGCAGATCACCAAACTACAGTATGCTTCCTGTCTGTATCTCCTTGCTACTGGCTATTTGTAATTCCTGAACATCTATCTTAATCACCAATGGCTCAGGGTCTGTAGATTACCATTCCATGATTTTCCAACTTTGTTGAAGAAGCAGATTTATCATGCGGAAGCATCTTCTTTTCCTTCTGAAATCCCTGTAGATACTATCTTCATACTGGGTCGACCTGCAACACAAAAGGGGCACTAAAATTTATGGTTGCCTGGGAGGGTTTTTCTGTATTTTAACAGCCCATTTATAAAAATATTGTAAATCATATACAATAAGCTGGAATTAGATTTTAAAGTAAATTAATTTATCCAATCATTCACAATGTTAATGAAGCAAAATAGATTAGACACACACACAAACTCAAAATTACTGTTACCCAGCATACCTTGTTCTTTCTGAAGCCAGGCCCACAGAGCACACCTAGCAATGCGTTAAGTGCATGTGTGGCACAGAGCAGCACCTGAATCCCACTGGTAACCATGAGAACGGAGAACAGCACAATGTTCCACAGCACCACACCGCGTGGTTCGTCACAAGCAGATGCCCACCGGGCCCGCTCAAAGAGGTAGTTGTTGTCGCTGCATGCATAGACAGACAGACTGCAATGACTCCCTTTCATGTTCACTCACAAGACACAGCGAATAGCTGTCATACCTAAACAAACACAACTTTTCCCGGCCTTTAAACACTCCTTGTTTGTTTGGGAATTTTTGTGGGGTGGGCACCCACCTATGCGTCTGACGTTTGAGAGGCTGTTTCCAGGTAAGTCCGTCTGTACCATTGTGCAGACAAAAAGGCCCTTCCGCCAGCCCTGTGCCACTCACCAGTAAGCAAACCCCTGCCGCTGCCAGAGCTATGCAGGAATATCCCACCTGGCACATCATCTGGGCATGGGGAAGAGAGAGATAAATATTATTATTGTTGACTTTATTGTCAGACAAAGTCTGAAATTTTTCTTGCATGACAGTGTGTTCATTCACAATTATTACTACATAAATCACTATACCTTTACAAGCACATGGGAAGAAGGAAAAAATATTTTTTTTAAATATATATATATACACAATTAGATTCACAGTCAAAAGCCTATACAGAACCATATCAACTGCGGAGGAGGACGCAAAACAAAGCTCCAGTCAGACACACAGTCAAATATTTTGGGACAGCTGAATTCTGTGTGATGGAAGACGGAAAAAATCGCACCTCCATTCTGAACCCACAGCATCCCCTCTTTGAGCTGCTTGACATGAAACCTCGGGCTGCCAAGAACACCTGCCAAACAACAGGAATACAAAAACTGAGGTCCACTAACATAATCCACACATGCCACAAATACGCCTTTAATATACACTCACACACAAGAACACAGTAATAAACTGTAGCGTAA
Organism: Hiodon alosoides; assembly: GCA_025775065.1. Lineage (NCBI taxonomy): Eukaryota > Metazoa > Chordata > Actinopteri > Hiodontiformes > Hiodontidae > Hiodon > Hiodon alosoides. Next base: position 5,445 of record JAOYSI010001775.1, on the reverse strand, counting down.
CGCAGGTATGCTCTTCTCTGGACTTTCCCTGGTCAGTGGAGAACTGCTCACGCAAGGGCTTTATTGTGGCAGAATAACCACCACCGGCAGGACCCACATCAGCTGCACAGCACCGCTTGCAGGAAGTGAAACTAGGGCACACCAGTTTTGCTGGTGGACACACCTGAATGACTGATGCATCTTTAATTGCTGCTTCAAGTGCGACTGGTTAGCTTCTTCATACATTATTTGCATTGTATTTTCTGTAAATGTTTTTTGGGATTGTAATTTCAGGAAATAGTTTCTCCCTAAAACAAGAATTTGAATTTCTTTTCCTGAAAAAGGCATTTCCCCCCCTTGAAATTAAGGTTGGTGTTTGTTCATGTGCTGCTTATATAGGCTAGCCTACAATATAAAATAAGACGTGAATAAAACCTAGGCTACCTGGCATCCCTTAAACTTGTGCATCGCACCAAATGTAATTCTTTGATTGAATGTCCTTAAGATGTATAAATTCAAACAGTTCAGGATGCTGAGCTTCAGCCACCAGTAGCTTCTCCATGTTGACTTAAAAAATCATTAAAAGTGTTATTTATTTTTATTTATTTAAAAGTTTTATTTAAAATTTTTTAACTCCTCTTTATTTCAAAACTTTAAGAATGTGTCCCACACTGAACTGACTGGATATTCCCAGCCTTCACAGGTTCCCAAGTGATATTTTCCAGCTCTAAGTTCTACCATGGCAACACTTTTCAGCAGCGCTATTTATTCCATTACCATGTGTATTAAATGAAATTAAAGGCCGTCGAAATGTGCGGTATATTGCGGTTCATGTGTGTCCAGTCTGGTAGGACAATCTGATAGGGTATTTTTGCACTGTAAAATAATTATTATAAATTAAATTAATCTATATATTATCTAATAAATATAATTTATTTTAGACTGGTAGGACTAGCTTGTGAGGTACTTTGCACTGTAAAATCATCCTACTTATTTTAGTTAATCAACACCATGTGTGTACCATGTGTCTTGCTAGCCTAACTTTTCCATGAAAAATGCTAACAAAGTAAAAATGAACCGTACAAAAAATAAAAAATAAATAAAAAAAAGAGTACAACCTGCTGAATTTGAGCTATAATATCCACAGTTGAAGTACCACAAGAGCCGCCTGACAGAAATTAGTCATTTAGTCATTTAATGAGTAAAAGCCTAAGAAGCTACAGCTTTTGATCACCTAGCATGGTAATTTAGGATGTCATCATGTACCATATGCAATACATACACACAACACACAACACACAACACACAACACACAACACACAACACACACACACACACACACACACACACACTCTCTCTCTCTCTCTCTCTCTTGGGACACCTTACCAGGAAGCCAGATGCCCAGATACCCGTGCCCCAAGTCGCTTCTTGGGTCAATTTACCCTCCAGTAGGTAGCGTGTCCGCAGGTCGGGGAACAGCAGCAAGGTGTTGGCCAGCGTGGACAGCACCGCCATAGGAATCAAGGACACTCCCACACACTGAGAGCAACGGGCAACACACATGTCTTCGCTGGGATAAAACTGGGTGGATAGTAGAGATGAGGACAAATCTAAAACTTATTTACATGAACAAAAAAAATAAAGATTTATTTTTTGAATTATGTACAGTATATGAGAGCAATGCATTTTACACCAAATATAAACTAGAATAGATGACTGATAGAGAACAGATGCCAACTACACAGTAATTCCACTTACCTGAGTTATTGGCAGGGACACAGCAACTGCACTTCTTACTCCTGCTACTGTGACAAGCTCAGGGCGTAATCGAGTATGCCAGAGTTTGCAAGGAGATGACTGCCTTGAGGGAGATGAGGAACCTTCCCTGCGCTTAAGTAGTGTCTGCAGCAATTCCTAACAGGAACAAGGCTCCTCCTCTAGTCTCATTGATTACCCCAAATCACCGTGCTCTGAAGTGGTCAAATCAACCTAATCAACATCCTCTTATTCTCCTTGCTACACCTTCAGCTGCTCTCAACTTCCAGCTCCTTTCTTTGTCCTAAAGAGTGGAGGTATGGGATGAGGCCCATCACTGCATAGGTTATAAGAATGTTCAGTTACTTTTCAACTTTTCAGGAATCTATTTTTAGGAACCATTGGGTTAGCAGAACTGAAAGATTTAAACTTAGCTGTGGACACAATGAATCAGCCCCTTGAGAATTAGACCCACTCCATTCATGGTAATGGAGATGTGGCTTGAATAGATACTGACTCACTCTGAGGGCTGTGGGATCTCGCTGTCAGGAGGTCAGGTGCCAACAGCATGCTACAACACTCAATGTAACTTACCTGCAAAAAAAATCCATCACGTGCCCGTTCCCTCTGTTTTAGATATCTGCTCTTTGAATTCCTCCATTTCACAAGCAGTCAAAACAAGACATCGGCGGAAATGCCAGGTACATGGCAGGGATCATTTTCAGGACCAATGAAAGCATAGTTAATACGAAACCAAATCAAAGAAAACTCTCTCCAAGTTCTGTCAAAATATATTAGGCCTTAACTGTAGGCGTCTCCAGAGAAATCGTGGCATTGGTAATCGTCAAAGCCAGCAATATTCATATAGTCTTTATCTCTTCAGCAGGATAAATCATCATGAAATTAACTACTTGACCCCGAGGAACAATTAAATTAACATTGACAAATAAGGCTGTTGGTAGTATTACCTTACTTCACAAACATATAAATCAAATTGAAAGGTATTTAGAAAAGCACCCTTTCCATCAGACGACCCACGGATTTGACATAAAAAGCTTGCTTAAGCTCCCAACTACATCATAGAAGAACTCATTCCAGGAAATAACAATGAATCACAATTTGTGCAACTTTCTTAAGGGTAGAGACATTAATGGCATGGGGGGAAATAATGGAGCGTGAGAATGCTGTCACATCAAAGAATTTTTACTCCTCCGACCAGTGACCACAACATGACTTGGGTCTCTTCACACATCATCACACTTCCTAGATCATAGAGACGGTAACATGACTTTGGCTGCAAGGGCTAAAATCTCTTCCTTCCCCTCTGCTCATAATATGTTCCATTATTCATTCTGTCAGTATTTTCCAAGGCGGAGCTTGGCATACATAGCCGTTATTCCACCAGAACGTATGGCCTCACTTTGATTATCCATGTGAAATGTATTGAAGAAACAAATACTTTCTGGCATGCAACCCATGGGGAAGCATCCACCAACACAATTCACATACACATCAAAGCCACACGCAATTTGGCACAAAAAATCCCAAGCAAATTACAGCAACCCTCAAAATGTTACACTGGCATTACACACACAGATTGCTTTACTAATCCGGGCTTGCTTCCCTTAAGAAATATGATTATACTGCAAATGCCTTGAGATGAAGAGGAATCACAAGGCTGACAGGCTACTTTAGCAAGGAGAAGTGGCTTTCAAGTGTGCGGTCTAACTGAAGCAACATGTCAGACACACACACACACACACACACACACACACACACGTGTCCCTTAATTGGTAAGATTTAGGGAAAAGTATGAAAACAAATGTGATGTTATCCTCAGAAAAGGTGAAGGATAAGGTTTTATTATCCTACAAGCCTAATGCAGCATTTCTTCTGAATTATCTTTGAATGTACGGGTATATAGAGAGGAAGGCTCTCCCCTGAAAGTTTTGGCCAACTGTTAAAAATAAGGAAGTGGGGGAGTTCCAGGCTACACCACAGCAACTCATGGTTAAACACAGCATGAACCATGTACATCTGTTTTCCACTAATCACCTGCTCACAAACATTAAAAGAGAATTAACATTCCTTCATTGAGTTTATTATTCTATACTTCAGTACAAGCATTCATGTCACACATCTGGATACTAACTATTCCAGAACCTAGCGAAAGTTCTAGAAAGTATTAAGAACCCACATGAATCAGCATACGGAAATGAAAACAAGAATCACTGAGTAATGTGCTCATTACTTTTATTTAGGCAAAAATTCAAAAGTTTAGATTTACAACAAAAAAAAAAAAACAACAACCCTTAACCACAATCTTCAAATTGCATTTCTTCATGCGAAAATGAAGCCTTTGAACAGCATATAGTTTGGCATTTTTCTGCAAGTTCCATCCAGAAAGGCACTTAAAGGTTGTGTCACCAGGTAAGGGCACCAGGTTTTGTCAGTGTCTCTGTTCATACTCAGCTATGCAAGCTGGAAAACATTTTTGTGAGGGTGGTCTGCTTGCTGCCCTTCTGCGCCTTTGGCCTGTTGTTGGAAGCAGGGATGGGGGTAGAGCTTGATACCCGTGGTCTTGATATGATATTCTCATCCTTCTGAGCTGTTACAAAGCCTGAGTGCCCCCTGCTGGGCTTGCTCCCAGCCCCATCACAAGTAGCAGAGTAGACCGCAGGGCTTGGAGAGGGGCCAGGCTTGTCACGGAGCGGATACTGGTCAGCAGAACCCTTGCGGCGGTCCACAGCCCGGTGGGCCTCCTCCTGGTCTAGCTCCCTCTGGAGCCTGAGGGCTAACTGCCGGTCTGTTTCCTCCTGCTGCCTTCGGCTGAAAAGATCCTCCTCCATCTGTGCCAGCTCCTGGAGCAGCGGGGCATCGATGAGGCGGGGTCGCTTGCTTACTGTGTCGCAGTCAGTCTCCGGCTGTATGGCTGTACTCTTCCTCTTGCTCTTGCTGAAGGACACTTTGCGTGTCGGAGTGACACTTGAACTCTGCCCATGCTCGCCCTGCTCCATCAAGGAAGTTCTGATGTCCAGTGTGCAGAGGTCTGTGTTCTCTTCCAGGTCCAGCCCCTCTTCGCGACCTCCACCACCTGCCTCCTTGCCATAAAAATCCAGTGTAGGCATTATCGGTTCTGTGGCCTCCACCTTTTGCATTGACAAGCAAGGTTCCAACTGTAGGTCCTGGATATTCTCCTTAAAATACAGAATAACGTTACACACAAATATATCATACTCAGATTACAAAGGTAAAAGGTTATTTAAATTTTTTATTCCCAATTAGAAATCGCCAAGTGGGCTAATGCATCTTGGCATGTGGCCATGAATTATGCCACCACGCACAGTGTTGTGTAGCTCAAAGGGAAATCAAAGGCTCTGATGGGCTGATGGTATGCAACAAATGTTGTGTGTGTGTGTGTGTGTGTATACAGGTGCTATTGACATTAAATTTTCACCAGATGTTGGTAACAATCCAAGTAATCCTTACATACAATGAAACCAAAACAAATGAGCTCAGAAAATTAAGTTATGTGTAATAATGTGAAATGACGCAGGGAAAAAGTATTGAACACATGAAGTAAGGGAGATGCAAAAAGGCATGGAATGCCAAGACAACAGCTGAAAACTATCACTAATTAAAAAGCAATCCAGCCCCTTGTCAGTGCAAATTAATATCAGCTGGTTCAGTCCCAACTGATGGCCTACAAAA
>JAOYSI010001774.1:0-10299 GCA_025775065.1 Hiodon alosoides | reverse complement strand
TCCGATAAGCAGAACGCTACAGACGCAGCCCTTTTATAGGCCAGGCGGCGTGGCCTTTCCGATAAGCAGAACGCTACAGACGCAGCCCTTTTATAGGCCAGGCGGCGTGGCCTTTCCGATAAGCAGAACGCTACCGTACGAAAGCCGGGAGCGTGCGTAAAAGTTGCTTGAAATAAAATCTGAACTAAAAATCTATCTGTAGTAGTGATACTAATTCAAATTTTGATTGTGAAATGGAATTTAAGACATTTCTATTTCATTGGGAATTATCCAGCATTAGGATCATAAGAGCCGATCATTTAATTTAAGATGGTGATAATATCCTGGAATTTTCTGGATCCTGGATATTTTAATACTCCAAAGCAGGGGCTCTCAGAGAATTCAACAATATTGCACGCTGGCTCAGAGTATGCAGAGTATGTGGGCTGCGTTCACAAAAAAATTAGTTTTTTCTCGTTTGCAAAATTAACACACAAACATTACGAATATAGGCAAACAAATTTATAAGCAAACAACAAATTCAAGTCTGAATAAGTATAGGAAAGTGATTGGGCCAAATGGTGTTGAGGACCCCTGCTCTAAATAAAGGGATTGATATGTGTTCATCCGGAGTACAATCCTAGCAGTGTTTTACCCGGTCTTGTGTGCCTACAATGAACTGAAGCGGAGGAATCCATACTGTGCGACATCACTGCTGCAGTTTCCCCACAAAAGCTGCTCTTTTGGGCCAGGCTTGTGTTGGAAGAGCTGCTGAGAACATAGCAGTTCTGACCCGTCGGAAACGCCATTTCAGCACAAACTGAAAGAGGCCATGCCTTAAAAGGAAATCCACCCCCAACGCCGGCTCCCACACAATGCAAATAACTTTGCATTGGCGGAATTGAAAAACATTTTGTTGTGTGTTAGATTTTCATCCCTGCGTGCTGAGAACGGCAAGCTGATTTTCACAAACCACTGCACTGTATCAAAGATGTGAACTGGCGCCTGTTCAAAGCCATAGAAATTGGCCTCCACATTTCCATTTAGCTGGAGGTTACCTCCACATCCTGAGGGTTTGTAAGAGGGATGTATGAGAAGTTATACAGTAACAGCGCGGTCGCGCCGTCAGGTAACAGCGCGGTAACGCCGTAAGTTAAAAGCGCGGTAACGCCGTCAGGTAACAGCGCGGTAACGCCGTCAGGTAACAGCGCGGTAACGTCGTCAGGTAACAGCGCGGTAACGCCGTCAGGTAACAGCGCGGTAATCCTGTAAGTTAAAAGCGCGGTAACGCTGTCAGGTAACAGCGCGGTAACCCTGTAAGGAAACAGCGCGGTAACCCTGTAAGTTAAAAACGCGGTAACGCTGTCAGGTAACAGCGCGGTAACGCTGTCAGGTAACAGCGCGGTAACGCTGTAAGTTAAAAGCACGGTAACGCTGTAAGTTAAAAGCACGGTAACGCTGTAAGTTAAAAGCACGGTAACGCTGTAAGGTTAGGACTGACCAGCGCCCTTGGCGGGGAAGTCAGTCTTGCGCTGCACAGTGGAAGGCAGCTCGTTCATACGCAGGGAAAGCTGGCGTTTGAAAGGCGAGGTCTTCTGGCTGAGGGCGGGGAAGGCCCGGAACGAGCCCTGTCGGGCCAGCGTCTCCACGGGGGCGTGCCGGCGCGGGATGGCGTGGGGGTTGGACTCCTGGGAGCCCATGGAGGAGGGCGGCGCGGGCATGGGAGAGGAGGAGGCAGGGGGCGAGGGGCCCGGGAGGGTCACGATGGGGGTGACTGCTGTGGGCACAGTGCTCACTGGAACCACCGTCTCCGTTTCTGCTGTTCCAGCCGGAAGATAGAGGAACAAGGTATTAAGCTATGATAAAACACCAACACAAATCCCAGAAACTTAGACACACACACACACACACAGACAATGTATAGACACACAGACACAAACACAGACAATGTATACAGACACAGACACAGACACAGAGACACACAGACACAAACAGACAGACACAGACACAGACACACAGACGCACACCTTTCTTGGCCTCCTGGATCTGTCTCAGGACCTCTTCGCGCTCTGCCTGCTCAGTAGCCGTGGTGACGCGGAAGGAGCCTTCCCGGGTGAAGGTGGTCCTGTTGGCGTCAAACGTGGCCGTCACCCCACACTCCTTCTCCCGCTTCTGTTTCCTTTCCAGGCAGGACGCAAAGGCACAGCCCACCGCGTGGCTCAACCGCTCCCCCTGGTGGCAAGGCAGAGAGAGCGTTAGTCTCCCTGCTGGCGTTCCAACGCCACACTGGCCCTGGAGCTCACTGACGGAGGCTCCTCACAGAGTCCTTGACGGCCATGAAGCAATGACAGATCCAGCGCCGCGTGGTTCCGTCCCGACAGATGTAGGAGAAGGCACGGTCAAAGTTCCGGTCCGGGGCACAGAATGACACCTTCTCTATCGTCTGGTCCAGAATCAGGTCCTAACGTGTAAAAAGTATACCGTCATTACTGACGTCTATTTCATCACTACCTCATAGTAAAACTCTTATTTTTTACAGAAACAACCCTTGAGTACCAATTAAGCACCAAACTGTGCTTAATTGGTATTGTCAACAGATATATATCGTTCCTTTTCCCCCGTCTCAACCACGACACCACCGAACTGAATGAAAGGCCTGACGTACTTAAGTACCGCCGTCCTCAAAGTAAGGTGACTGCACCGCAGGTGTGCGGCAGACGGTAATGGGACGTGTCAGAGCCCATTACTCTGCTAAACGTTCACACAACTCCGTATTTGGTTGCATAACAGGGTTTAGCACGTGACTGAACTAAACTCGCTGTTACTTTGAAGTCATGACAGAAGCCAAAGACATGCAAACCTGCCCCCTTTAATCCCTGTGTTTTTGTTTGAGACACAAGCTCACTAGCGAGCTCAGAGAGATTATGTCACTTCAAGGTGGAGGAGAGACTGAACCAGAACCAGATCAGTAGAGTAAAACTCTAAAAGGCATTTGCTGTTCAGTCAAGACAGACAGACAGAGAGTGTTACGTAGAAAGGGGAGGAAGCTGATCGTTTTCACCGCCTTACAAATAACGCAGACTCAATCCAACCTATGGCCATTGTATAAAATGACATCCATGGGGTTATCTAAAGCATTTGGTGATATGGCTGCACTTTTACTATGGTCCACCAGGTGGCGAAAGTCTCAACTCGAGAGAGCAACATGGGACACGGCTCTGCCTGACAAAACCGTGGACGGTCCAAGGACGGGTCACCTTCGTTTTGTCATCGACGACTCTGAGGCCGTCCGCCGACACCCACAGCACTGCCCTCACCGTTTTCTTCCCCGCCTGAAGGAAGGAGAGGCCAGAGGGAGGGATGTTAGACTGGCGTTACAAGTTTCCCTGTTTGAAGGGCCCCACACACACACACACACACACACACACACACACACACACGCGCATAAGAAAGAAAGAAACATTCCTGTGAGGAGTTAGAGATAAACACTAAGCACAGCAAAGGCTACAAACAAGAAAACAAACTCAAATCACAAGACAAAATCGCTGAACACGGAAATGCTGTATGGTTGGGGGCCGCCTTCTTGTCTTCAGTGTGCAGATCTTTCTAGAGGAAGGAGAGGGGAAGAGGATCGCGTGCACACACGCACACACGCGCACACGCACACGTGTGTGAGAAACTGGGACTCCACTGTCAATCTGCCATTCAAACCTACATACACTTCTATACACTCACGTACCTCTTCCGCGCAGAACAAAACAGCATCCAACAGAATTCATACCCCTCACAAATACCACTTTCCAAATTGCTCTGCAACCGGCACGCACGCAAAACACACCTCAAGACGCACAAAACACTTACTTTTGTAAAGAAGCCCTTGAAGAATTTCCTGTCCTGGGGTGACAAAGGGTAGGGGAGGGGGACAGGGCAGGAAAACGTTACCGATGGAGAAAAGAGAATGTACTGGCTAAGGCTTGTATGGGAGGGTGAGTTGTTTGGAGGGTGGGGAAAGAGTGTCCAGTGCTGGGAGAGGAAACGTTTTGAGTGATTGGTCCGATTTGGAGTAAGCGTATGAGAGAGGGTGAAAAGAGACCAAGAGGGCATATCAAGGGTGTCCACAAAGATCCAGAGTGATATTTGGTCACGCCGATGCTGAAAGGTAGGTCACGGTCGTGGTCTGGGTCAATACCATTATCACACGCTATGTGTTAACAGGCCGCAGCTCAACCACCGTCTGACACATAATACACCACAAATCAATAATATATTCCATTGCAACAAAACCTCTCATTTATTATAACCATCTGCTGTCAACAGGAAGTCCGTCAGCTTGGCCAAGTCGGTAATAAACCACCCTGTTTCACCCACACGAAGGCTGTGGGCCCAAACAGACAGTGGTTGAAAGGCTGGGAACCCACACTGACACCCTGATACCTGCGCTGTGGCCAGGCAAGCAGACAGAACTCACTCTCGGAGAAGCGAAGGCGTAACCAAGACCGCGAAAGCTCAGCCAACGCCACACCCCTGGGTGGTGCAGATAAGTAACGCCAACGCCACACCCCTGGGTGGTGCAGATAAGTAACGCCAACGCAACACCCCTGGGTGGTGCAGATAAATAACGCCAACGCGACACCCCTGGGTGGTGCAGGAGGAGGTGCAGATAAGTAACGCCAACGCCACACCCCTGGGTGGTGCAGATAAATAACGCCAACGCGACACCCATGGGAGGAGGTGCAGATAAATAACGCCAAAGTGACACCCCTGGGTGGTGCAGTTAAATAACGCCAATGCGACACCCATGGGTGGTGCAGATAAAACCCCTGGGACACCCACCCCACCCCGTCCCGTCGTCTCAGTTTGTTAACGCCCCGGGAAACGCAGAGAGGCTGAGTGGTAAAGACAAACTGGGTTAGTTGGTGTGGTTAGTGAATTCCAGGGGTTCCGAGCAGTCACACACTCGTTTGCCAGCAGAATCAATGAATCATTGAGAGAGGCAGGGGGGATAGGGGAGAGGGGGGAGATATTGCCACTTTCAAACCTGCTCAAAAACAGAACAGAACAAAACAAAACAGAAATGAAACAGAAACAACGGCAATGGAAGCAAGCATTTCACATGTAAAACAAGACACGGGCCGGATGGGTAACTGTAGACAACTGTAAAAACAGCATGGTTTGTTCATCAGCGAGATCTGTCACTTCTCTACCCAGTGAAAAGTCTGAAGTCTGAAGTCAGGCAGTTCCCAAACCAACACCAGGGCCGGTGTGTATCAAACTGCAGAAAATCTCCAAAGAATCCTCTTCAGCTGCCAGTTATCAAGGAGCTCACACCAACTCGCAGAGAAGTGTAAAAGTTATCGTTACGAGTCCATTTCAGAATTAACCGAGTTAGGTAACGAGCCAAAAGCTAGCGTAAACGGCTAAATTAGCCCTATGACGACTAGCCGTATTGGGTGGTATCAGGCTCCACTGTCAACAATCCGGGTGAGAATCAGGAAATGGGGTATAATATAATGCAGAAGGCCTGTCAAAAAATTGCAGCATCACAAATCAATCTCATTTTCCATGACTGTGGAATTGTTACATGTGACTTTTTGTCCATGGAAAAAAAACGTTCTTTTCCCTGCTAACTCGCGCCGTTCCGTCTTTAGCGTTCAGCGTGACCGGTGCTGCTGGTCGAAAGTGAACATTTTCCATTAACGGGATGCTTGATTACGAAACGCAAAGTACTAAAACCGTGCTGGTAGAGGGATGTTTCCGTCCCATGGGTTTTGATAGGTAAAAGCTGCTGAATGCTATAACCTTCTTTCTAATAAGCGGTTCGCGCTGTACTCCGTGTACGACTACGAATTTTCATTTAGTCACCCAGCCATTTCATCCTTTCCTACCATCCCTCAACAAACACACCCCTGATTCCCATTCGACTCCGGCACCGGAACAGACGGTTCCCCTGGGAACAACAAAACCAGACCACCAACGGCACATGCTAACCTCCGGTCCAGCAAGGACCTCTCCAACCACCGAGCGAGCGAGCGAGCGAGCACCCCAAAACGCAACGCAAGGCGCTGTGGTCAACAACAGCCCAGAACAAAGGAGAACAGGAACTTGGCACGCAGCCTCTGCTGAGAGTTCTACGGCAGACCGGGCCTGGCCGGGTTCCGCTTCCGCTGCCGTGTGTCGCTCCACTTCCCCTGTCTGACCGAGGACCCCCCGGGCGGTTAAGGAGGCTTAACGCAACGCCCAATCAGAGTCACAAGCACTTCCTCATCCAGTAAAATCTCCACTAACTGATTACTGGTCAATTCTGTACATAGCAACATGTCTCGTGACCAATCTCCTCTAAAAACGCCCAGGTTACTCAGCTGCTTGCTGGTTTCCAAGGTGATCAATAAGGCCTGCACTTATTTACACACCTGGGTGTTTACTGAAGCAAATCGGGTTAAATACCTGACTCAAGCATGTCACATTCTAACTGCCAACCTTCTGGATACAAATCAGACATTTATACTACGCTGCAATTGAACATACAACTGTGTTTTTATTGTGACCCTATTTTCCTGCCACACAGGGGAAGTTTTTAGGGTAAATCTGCATTTCTCCTCCAGGATGGAGTGTGGGCCTCCACAGACGGCTAGCAGCTGAAACACTCTGACACATCAGTTTGTTGAAGCCCATTGACTGGGGGAGAACTGCAGCCGAGCCGTTGATAGTCAGCTTGTGAACGTCAGACGTCCCGTTTCCGTCTGCTGGCGTTCCCCCGCTCCCCCCACGGGACACCGAGATCGCCAGCGCCCACCAGCCGCTCGCAGGGCGGCGTGTGGAGCTTTAAAGTGCAGAAAGATCAAACAGAGCTCCACTGTTCCCTGCTCCCCACAAACGTACGCGGGACGGTACCGTAAACCCGAACGGCCCGGGACTGTCGAGGTCTAATGGACCACAGCCTTGTGCAGAGGAATACAAGCAGGGACTCAGACTCCGTCACAGAGCGAGGAGAGGCACTTGAGGTGTTTTCCAGGTCAGGGAAGAGCTGAGATCTCAGCCCGTCGTGAAGGAGATGAAAGGCCATAGCCTGGGGATGGCGTGCCTTTAAAAAGCTGCGCGTCTCCTGGCCATCATTACTGAAGTAGACCTATTTTTCTTCTGCTCAGCAGCCAGTAAGAGATTGTGTTTGTCGACCTTGCAGGTGGAGATGGTACTAGATCCAATCTGAATACGGAAAGTACGACTAAAAGCCTTTAAATTAATAATTCCATTATCGTTATATAAAATTTATCAGTATTTTAGTATTAAGCATTTTACAGTTGAATTTTAAACCTAATTACAGAGACCAACAGTACCATATAGATTTTAATACTGGCACCATCCATTTGATGTCTGGGTCACATCACAATTTTCATGGAAATCGATAAGCACAAACACAGACACAGACAGACACAGACACACCAGACTGAGCTCAGTGCTGACAAAGGAACGGGAGGCTATTGGGGAAAGAGAAAGTGAACGCGCCATCACCACTCCGGGACACTGGGAACTCTTACCGTCTTGAGTCGCTTGACCGCATCCTCGCAGATGTGCATCCCTCGGGACTCCTCCACCTCCACGTGGCCCAGATACTGTGTCAGAAGGAGAGATCAGTAACGTCAGAGTGTGTGTGTGTGTGTGTGTGTGTGTGCGCATGTGTGTGTGTGTTTGTCTGTGTGTGCATGTGCGTGTGCGTGCTGGCCTCCGCCCCGCCCCATCCCGTCCCTGCCGTGACATCACAGGGGGGGGTCAGGGGTGACCTCAGAGCGGCGCCATTGTCCGTGTCCCGCAGGAGAGGAAGTCCTTACCCTTTCCCATCGATGGCCAGACAACGCTCCCCGTCCGACCCCGCCACTCACAGTCTATTTTGAGAGGCATCTAGAGAAACACAGCGTCCACCCGAGGACTGCCCTTCACCCCCACCCAACCCCAGCGTCGCACTGAGGATGTTTATATAGCCGCATTTCCCAAACGGGTCGCGCTTTCGTCCCGTATAAACACACCGGACGCAGAGAGAGAATGATCAGCTCAGGTAAAAGCACGTGACAGGCCTTTCCCTCCCTGGACAAGCAGGTCACGAGTAGAGAAGAGAAAACCAGCCCAACGACACTGACTTTCCATTTCACATATTAGATATATATATATATATATATAATACACGCACAGTAATATTATAGCTCAAGTAAACACAGATATTTGTGGTTAACCGTGTTGATTCAACAGTAGCCGTGTTGCATAACACACAATGATGTTGTTTCGGAAGTTCACGGAAGGCCTTTTAAACAACATTTCCCAATGCTGAACCAGTGAAAAAACCACCAACTTCTCTAGATTAAACAACAACATAACAAAGCGTAAATGGGAGATATTACTGGCCATTAACAACATGGCAGCGTGACCAGTCACTGCAGTAGAGAGCTGGACTAGAAACCAGTGGAACACCAGGGAGAGAATTAAAACCAGCTGAAATCCCCAAAAGATCCTTATGGGCAAACGGAACAACCGGAGATTTTTTTTGAGGCAATGACCCGCGTGCACAAAGCAACCTGATCTGTACTCGCCCCCACACAGACACACAGAAGGGGCTCTATCAGCGGCGAGGACGTGGGAGGGCCGGGACACGCGGCCGGTGGCCTGAGGAAGTGGCTCGGGTCCCGCTCAGGAAGCCGGCTTCGCTGTCACAACGCCTCGCACGAAAAGGGGAAGCTGTAACGGGACGCCTTGTGATTTCAGAAAGGTGTCACAACACCGGAGTGGGGACAGACAGGAAGACAGTCTCACTGTGGCAACGTCCTGGCCTCCGTGTGGACGTAGAGCCAGTGTGCGGAGTGTGGACGTAGAGCCAGTGTGCGTACTGTGGACGTAGAGCCAGTGTGCGGAGGGTGGACGTAGAGCCAGTGTGCGGAGGGTGGACGTAGAGCCAGTGTGCGTACTGTGGACGTAGAGTCAGCGTGAGGAGTGTGGACGGAGGAGCCAGCGTGCGGAGTGTGGACGTAGACCCAGTGTGCGTAGTGTGGACGTAGTCAGCGTGAGGAGTGTGGACGGAGGAGCCAGTGTGCGGAGTGTGGACGTAGAGTCAGCGTGAGGAGTGTGGACGTAGAGTCAGCGTGAGGAGTGTGGACGTAGAGTCAGCGTGAGGAGTGTGGACGTAGAGCCAGCGTGAGGAGTGTGGACGTAGAGCCAGCGTGAGGAGTCAGCGTGAGGAGGGTGGCTGTAGAGTCAGCGTGTGTGTGTGTGTGTGTGTGTGTGTGTGTGTTGTTTGGGAGGGTTGATAGAGCTAGTTTCTCTGGGGGTGTAGCACCGGCTGAGGTTATCACTGGGAAGCGTGAAGACAATAATGCAAACTGACACTTCTGAAATGAGACAGTGGTTGCCTGGGCGACGGGCCACAGGGGAGGGGCTCCCAGGAGAGTGTTCTGAGATGGAGCCTAAATGATGTTTGATTAGAACTTAAATCATTTAGGCGGCCAGAGACAGGCCTTTTGTCAGCGTGGAGCACAGGGAGGGAGAGAGAGTGTTTTGGGGGTTGTTGGGGGGGTTAGGGTTGATGTTTGGTCGTCTGGGGCAAGAAATGGATTAGAGGAGTGTGTATGATGTGTGTAAGCGTTGAATGTAGTCGTTGAGGTGGTGGGGCTGGACGGCCTTCGAGTTCAAGGAAAAGGTATATGGAACAGTGAAATAAGGGACGGTTAAAAACAAGAATTTCAGCATTGGAGGTTATTAGAGAAATTCTGCATCTGGAACGAATGCACATTCCACAGATTGCTACTGTTGTACAATGTGTACAGCACTTTCTTGTCTAAATGGTTAGTTTGAAGGCCCTTACCATAAAGGGAAGATAAGGATACGTGACCATGCATTTGACTTCAGATGAAAGAATAACCTGTGAATAGAATTATATCTTGCATTCATAAAAGTTAAACTGGAATTCCTAGCAAAGAGTAGAAGGCTTGTCAGTCAAAGTAGCCCTAACTGCACTAGGCTTATCACCCCACAAAACTCCTGTTCTGGCCATGACCGGTATGGTCAGGACACTACAATCACACAAATACCTTTACACTGAACAACAACAAAAAAAGATCCGCCTTTGATTCTCGATTGACCGGATCTGTGTGATCGATTTGCATGGCTTCCTGTCTGTCCATGGCTATGCAGCGTTCTCTGGTTTGCTCCGAGAGACACACTGACAGCGACAGATAGGGAAACGGAGAGTGCCAAAGTTGCACGGGGGGAGGGGGAGGGGGGGGGGGCGTGTCCAATTGCTGGAGAAGATTTGCTTAAGTGAGCAGGCTTTGGAGTTTA
>JAOYSI010001773.1:0-12500 GCA_025775065.1 Hiodon alosoides | reverse complement strand
GTCACCCATCATGCTGTTTTCACTATGGGAAATGGGATTTGCCCCATGGTATGGTTGTGTATCCAGGGGTTTTCCTGCTTTAGCGGCTTGTGTGCAGACAGACGCCAGTAAAGTCCCGCTGTGTCGATTTTGAGTAGAAGCTTTCCTGCTTCATGTACATGTATGTAGAAGTGCTGTTGTGTGGGGAAATGAAAAAAGCACCACTCACTGTGTTGCCACGGATCAGCCGAGCTCTACCACAAAAGGGCCATTGTGGGAGCCATTATGTTCCATAATGGGCCGTGTACTGACTGTTCCTTCGGTCAACATTATATGGGGCCAGTCTATTCGTCTTGTGACTCTGGAATCAGCCTGTGCCCGCCTGTCACCGTGGCCATTTACGCAGGCTTTAAATGAAGGCCCAACACATTTGCTCAACACGCTTTACTCAGACTGCAGGCTGTAATGTGTAGGGATGTCGAGCTGATGGGAGATGTGAACCAACACCTCACTTCACTGCAGCTGGACTGAAAGGAAAGCAGAAGCCGTGCAGATGTTGGAGGGCCTCTTCATGGGGCACATGCAGATGTGGAAAGGGGAGGATCTGTGATTCACCTCTTTGGCATGGAGCGGGGGGAGGGGGCAGGGGGGCTGTTTTCTTCTATACCCCACCCCATCCCACAAGTCTCCTGAGTTAAGTGTTCCTGGGTTCATTCACCCAGAGAGCGAGCGAGCGAGAGAGCGGGGGGGAGGTCCTCAGCCAGGCCACAGTGTTTACACCAAGGAAGATTAGCACTCAGAGAGCTGTACACAGTCAAACAGTCCAATGTCCCATGAAACCTGGTTTTCCAGGAGCCGTGGGACTAGGGCATGTATGTGAGGAGTGCGGCTTGTGTTTGGGGTTTGTGATGAGGTCCACAGGGTACATCTCCACAGGGAGCTTGGCATTTAATGCAGAAAATTTCCATCCAGCTCTCCTGATTTCTGAGGAACCCCTGAAGGGCCTGCTGTGGTTGCTGAGGAGGATGGTTTGGCGGTGTTGATATCTTGTAAAAACTGAGTGTTTATTTGGGAAAGAGCAGGTCGGTGAAGTAAACACTGAGTCTGTGAGGAACTGAGAGTCGTGGAGTTGGGGGAGAAGGAGGAAGAGGAGGAGGAGGAGGAGGTGGGAGTGGCTGCCCCCTCCCCAGCCACCATAAACAAACAGATACGGCGTCTGCTCCTGGTTTGGAGCACGGCCCCTCCACCAGCAGCCTCAGCCCATTGGTCGGGAGAGGGAGCGCTTCTCCTCCCCATGTCCCCCTCCCTCCCGGGCTCACACAAACACCAGCCCCTCCCGCGGTACACTCCTCAAGAGCGGATTTCCATGAACCGCTGCACGGAGCAGGGGCGAGCACGGGGCACCACCGTCACTGAGCCGTCACACAGCAGCGGGCCGCCCACACCCACGTCCCCGTGCCAGCCAGTGGCGGCACTCTCTGTTTGCCCGGAGGTTAATGTGTAACCGCACTCCCGGGAGCCATCCGCACATCCACGGCCACACAGCACCTGGAGGAAGAAGAAGGGAAGAACAGGACACTTACAGCCAATGGGCGTCCTGTCGCGTTTCACGCTTTTCACGCTTCTCACGCTTCTCACGCTTTGGTTCGTCGCCTCTTTGGGTTTTTAAATGAGACCCTTTTTTTTTTTCCTGAGTGGCTTTCCACATTCTTTGTGAGGACAGCAGAAGTCGGCACAAAGCCTGGACGAGATTCTCATTCAGTAATCTGATCAGCACGGGAGCCAAATTTGTACGTCTCGTTTCCGGAATGTTCAGTTTGGTTCTAAAGGTGTGCTGAGGATTACTTCTGGGGGAGGGTTTGGTCGGCTTTGCTTGGCCAGAGCGTGGACATTTCCAGAAAGACTCATCTGTGCACACAGAAGAAGGTGTGTGACCTCCTGGCCTGACCTCCACCAGGACACAGATGTGGGCTCTTTTTTGGTCCGTGAAGAACGTCGTCCATCGAATTTTCAGCAATGCTCTATGGATGAAAAGAGACCTTAGAACACTGATTTTACACTGAACACTGAAAAACAAATTTAACAGAACTTACCTAGCTAAAGTTATCTTATGGACGGAGTGATTTCCCGGTGTCTCCACTCTCGTTCTCCTTTGGGTTTCTGAAGCACATTACTAACCGTGCAGGTCAGAGGACCCTCCCAAAACAGGAGTAAGGCGGGAGGGAGGGAGAGAGAGAGAGAGAGAGAGAGAGAGAGAGAGAGAGAGAGAGAGAGAGAGAGAGCGAGCGAGACCAAACATTTCCCCGTAGGGCTCGTGAGTGAAGTCACAAAAACATCTCAGCTTCTACTTACTTAACAACCGGGTCGCTCTCTCTTTCTCACCATCGCAGAAACGTCTGCAACAGCAAACTGCAGGGCGCTGTGATCTCCATCTGTGATCTCCATCTGAGTTACTCGGTCGGTGTGCCGGGGGCTGCCCCAACCGTGCCCATGGAGCGTTCTGGGGGGCGGGGCTTCCTGCTTGGCACTGGGAAGCAGCTGTCTCTCAGACTGTGGAGGGTGTGGGGGCGAAAGAGCTGGCCGTGCTAAAGAAGGTGTGGAGCGGGGTTACTACAGGGCAGCCTCTCTGTGTGAGACCGAGATCACTTGGCCCTCGGACTGCAAGCACTAACACTCAGATAAGGAACAGCTGGAGCGATCAAGAAGGAATTCTTTTTACCGGATACCAGAGGGGGGTCCCGATACTGGTCCTGATACTGGTTTCCTGCTCACCGACGGACCAGCATCCTCCAGCGGTGCCCGGGTGAAACGGTGGCTTCGGTTTGCGTGCCTCGCGCGGCATGGAGGCGCTTACAGAGTCGCTGTCCGAATGGGAGGCTGTACTGGAGCTGGATGAAGCCCTGGCTGGCTGGTTCCTGCAGGGCCCGTCTGTGAGAGACCCAGGCTGGGCTGGCTGGGAGGACTGGGACTGGGAGTCGGAGGATGTCCCTGCTGTAAGTGTCCTGCCGGAGAGGGCTTTGCGCTGGGGCCAGAACCTGAAGAATCAGAATCAGAATCAGAATCGTGTCTGTACAGATGGGCTTTGCCAGGTCTGGGCCCCGGTGATCCAGGCTTGGGCTGGGCCATTCGGGCCAAAGTCCCCCGGCGGACCGAGCCGGGAAGGGCTGGCTCTCTGTGTTGCAGAGGGCTTTTCAGTCTTCTACACTCTGGAATTGCATTGCGTCGGGCTGTTTGATGGAAGGGCGCTTAAATCAAGGGTTAGGAAATACCAGTGTAAAATGCTGTTTGCCCTTTTCTTACTCGATCAAGCTGATAATGGTAGCTGTTGTAACAGTATAGGCCAGAGGTTTTTTAACTGGCCAGAGTATATATGTTTATGTGTATGATATAAACATTATTTTAACACTTAGGTAAGTTTGCACGGTCAGTTACTGCGTTACATTTGCAGCTTGTGTACTAATCAAGCGAACTTCCTCAATGGTTTAACACTGATGTATGATAGAATGACAAAACGTGTTTTATCACTGTAATTACTATGAATTGTTATAATGGCAATCATAACTGCGGTGATAACAGCACAGATATCACTGAAATGAGAACAGTCAGTGGTTTTCTCTAAGGTTCCCTCTGGAGGGCTGGGTGTCTTTGGTTACTCTGTTGGTAAACATTGTTTCCTGAAGCTGTTTCTCCTCACAGGGAGCAGCTGGCGTGGGCAGACGCACACAAACACACACACACACACACATATACACAAACACACACAAACACACACACACACACACAAACACACACACATATACACAAACACACTCACAAACACACACACACACACAAACACACACACACACTCTCAAACAAACACAAACATGCACACACGCACACACACACACAAACACGCACAGACGGAAACACAGACACACACACACACACACACACACAAACACAAACACACACACACACACACACACACACAAACAGGCACACACACACACACACACAAACAGGCACACACACACACACACAAACCCAGACACACACACACACTTTGGCTTCCTAAAGCTAGCTAGTTACGCTGATGAACCGCAGATATAAAAAGCAGAGAATGTTTTCCCTGTAATACAGGCAGAAGAATGTACCATTTTCAAAGGAGGAAGCTTTTCTGTTTACTTACACAGATAAGATTGTCAGTGCAGGAAGTTTATACTTAATCACATAAAGGGAAGACAGTGGATGTATTACATTTCACTAATGGTCTCAGAAAAGAAAGCAATTTTCTGGTTTTCTTTAGCCATATAAACCCTTTTCTTTCGCTCTGACCAACATTCCCAATTCAATGTGCTGCACTTTTAGCTGGGAGTCTGGGGTCATCAGAGGTTGAGTTTCTGCAGTAAAATATCCATCGTGCGAGCTCTACTACTCGCGGTGAATCCAAAACCCCGTGTAAAATAGGGTAAAAATGAAGTAGAGATTTCTCTAGGGTGGTCTGATAGGCTAGGGCAAATAGCCATGTTGAGTTATTGTGGTTTTAATCCCAGATTGTGTCTTATCAGTGTCTGTGAAATTCCCCCAGCTTGTAAACATTTATGGGTCATCTGCATGTTCTGGGAGGGCGGCCACCACTCATTATTATAAAGGGTACCATCAAATCTCTCTGGCCAGCCCAGGTATACAGGCTCAATTTCGTAACAATTGGCTTCCAGGAGTATATACGTTCCGTTATTGGAGCATAAACGCTGCTCTCCCCTCCGTACCTGGTAGCGTTCAGAGGCAGCTGCAGTTAGTCATCCTGCTCTTGGCTAAATTTGGCAGTGACTGTGGGTAATCAGGGGATAGTTCACCGCCTGTGACAGACAGCTGGTGGGCCCTTTCCAGGTTTTATTCCCAGGCCAAGCCAGCGAGTTTCTGCATGAGCCTCTGCGTCTGCGTCTGCGTCTGCGTCTGCGTCTGCGTCTGCGTCTCAGTTTCGCTATCAGTCTCAACATTTCTTTGTTAAGTCAGACCCCTGTGAAGTCAGGGTGCCGTTGTCCCTGAGGGGGTCTCCTCAGGTGCTTTTGTAGCGGTCCCAGAGATATCAGGCCGTTCAGCAGGGACCCAATGTCGTGTGCTGGGATGAGCAGCACTGTATCATTTTAACAGAGACCAGAATGGCGCCTCTGTCGCCATTGACGTGAGTACTGTGGGCTCCGCGAATCAGCACGTCACACATCCATATGCAGCTCTTGCCAAAGCGTCCCACAGTGCCGCCGGATTTTCCTCCGAGAGCCCTGTGGGAGGTTTTAACCAGCGTGACGCATTCCGTGTGCTTCGTCCGTCCGTCCGTCTGCGTGTCCGTCTGTGTGTCTGCCTGCCCATGCCTGCGTCACCCTCCCGTCACTCTTTCTCACCCCTCCGCAGGTCCTGAGTCCTACCTACAAGCAGCGCAATGAGGACTTTAGGAAGCTCTTCAAGCAGCTTCCCGACACGGAGCGGCTCATCGTGGGTGAGGGCATGGGTGGGAGGCGGAGCAATAAACCCCAGGAGTGACCTCTCAGTCACCTTTCACCTTCAAGCCCACTGGGAGATTTTATTTACCCGCTGTTATCGTCTGCGCTTGTAAAAGCCGCGGCCCTCGCTATCTTTTATTTGAGACATAAAATTGTGGAAGAAATAAACTCTGGTTTGAAGTTGTTTTTTGTGTTATTTCATAGCTGATATTTCCAAAGAAATACAACTACATTAAAATCTCTGAAATGCTGAACGGGCCACTAAGATAATTCTTTGTTGGAAGAGTGTTGGGAGTATTTGTGGTGTGTGTGTCGGTAGTGACTTTTCATCTCTTTGGGCAGATTACTCCTGTGCTCTGCAAAGAGATATCCTCCTTCAGGGACGACTCTACCTCTCGGAGAACTGGATCTGTTTCTATAGCAACATCTTCCGATGGGAAACGCTGGTATGAACGCCCTCTCTCCTTTTTGTAGTCATGCTTCTCTGGTGGTTTTTCTATAAAACTTCTTTTGTGTCCTAAATGCTTCGGTCCTGACTGCAAGCCTACAGTCCTAATGTTTACCGTGTTTTCTTGCTAGACGTTTTTGGGGCATTTTAAGTTATTTAGCAACTTAAAAGCTTTAAAGTTTTGTTTTTTAATTCATCGTTACAGATTGATGAACACGACATACTTTCTACAGCCAAAGGTCTATTATTTTAGTAGCTGAGCAATGAAACTAGCTATAATTAGAGGGAGGGGAGTTGGATTTAGTGGAAGTTGTTGTTAAGTGGATGGTAAAACCATTATCTCCTCTGATTTCACTAATTTCTCCGTCTCTCCAGCTTACCGTGCGGTTGAAGGACATCTGCTCCATGACGAAAGAGAAGACCGCACGCCTCATTCCCAATGCTATCCAAGTTTGCACTGACACTGAAAAGGTGGGTGCTCATGGCTGTAACATCGCGTTGTGCTGTTTGGACATGCTCCAGCAGGGCGGCGCTCTAACGTCTGCCCTTCTTCTTCCCGCTGCAGCACTTTTTTACCTCGTTTGGAGCTCGCGACAGGACGTACATGATGATGTTCCGGCTCTGGCAGAACGCCCTGTTGGACAAGGTGAGACTGTGGCAATTCTCCCATCAGTCACTGCTCCTCGTGGGCACTGTGGTGCCAGATTGTGGTTCCAGAGGGGCGTTGTAAAAGTAATATATACACTCGGTCAGTTTATTAACTATACCATGCTGCTCACGATGGATGGGGTCATACAGACCGTGAGTCTCGGCTCTGGCTTTCTGTATGAAGCAGGCAGATAGGCAGTGAGGAATTCAGTTGCGGTTGGATTGAACGTTAGGATGGGCGTAAGGAATGACAGATTGCTGACAGATTTATTTTGGACAGGGCTTGTGAAAATCAGGTATGATTGTTATTCTGAGTTCTCAAGCATCTTAACCTATCAATTTAACTGGGTTGAGTTAACTAGAGGGAGCAGTAACTTTCTCACACCTAAAGATTGCATATATATATATATATATATATATATATATATATATGCGTACACACAGTGTCATCAAAAGGTATTTGTCCTCTGTACAATTAAATGGAAGCAGGCAGAAAAGTTTAGGTATCAAACAGATAGGGAAGGATCTCCTCTAATCCTCTCTCTCTCTCTCTCTCTCTCTCTCGTTAATTATAGCCCTTGTGTCCCAAAGAGCTGTGGCACTTTGTTCACCAGTGTTACGGGAACGAGCTGGGCCTGACCAGTGATGATGAGGACTATGTGCCCCCAGATGATGACTTTAACACCATGGGGTAAGTTTTGTTCCCAGCAAATCCCAGGCAGTCTGTCTTCACTCGAGACCGGTTCTTTATCCCCCACCCCGGTGCAGGTTTGCATTCTATGTTCTGAGTTATCTTGGTGTGCTATGTATTCCCCCTGGAAGTGTGACAGTAGTTTTGGCAGTTTGAAAGGGTTCTAAATACCACGTATCCCAATAATTTGTCTGTTGCGATTCATTGTGCATTGTCAGACGGTTCAGTATTCCCCCACATACGCCGTTAGGGATTGGGTGACACCACCTGTCAGGAATAGTTACTTTTCCAGGGCTGTAAATGGAGGTTGTCGCGTTCCAGGACTGTAAGCGTAAACGCTGGCTGGCCCGTTCTCATCAGTCTAAAACTATCCTCGTGATGTGGGCTAACCTGTGCAGCGCTCCTGGAATTTTGACAGATGGTGCAGTGGTGCCAGGAACAGAAGCGCTAGCCTTCGAGATGTAGAAGTTATCAGCTGCACCCAAGCACCAACTCCAACGTGGGTGGTGTCACTATTCCGCCCAGTTTCTCCTTGCAGCTTTTGGGCCCTCAGTGTACTGGGAGAAACCCTGAAAAACGTCAGGACTGCCTACCTCACAGAAAATGGACGGCCCACTCGATCAGATGGGAAATCCCTCGCTGCATGGCCTCTCTGCGTGCGCTGGACGCCCGAGTCGATGTTCCTGACGCGCTTCTGCTGTCCCTCCTCGCCTGCTGCAGGTACTGCGAGGAGATCCCCGCCGAGGAGAACGAATTGAACGACAACTCCTCCAAGAGCAGCACCGAGGCCAGGCCTGAAGCTAGCCCGCAGCTACACAAAAAGTCCATCACCAACAGCACGCTCACGTCCACCGGCAGCAGCGAGACGCCCATCTCTGTGAGCAAACCCGCTGGCCACGCCATTAGCATGTTTAGTGTTAGCTCCGTAGTACCGTTCTGCTTGTCCTCGGTTAAGTGTCTACATGGACTACGGGAATGTTGATTATGGTTCATTCGTTAGACCTTCATTTAAAAATAAATTGTCACCCTAGCATGTACCGGAGATATGTAAGAGGAGAGTTATGCTGCCGGGTCGTGACCTCTAAGTCATGTGATCAGGATGTTGATAAACGCCCTCTCCTGATTGGCTGTCAGGCCTCCCCTCTGCAGTTCGACTTCCCCCCGGAGGAATATGTGGACTGCCTCCCCGATGGCCTCCTGGCCATCCCGCTGCCTGACGACCACAGCAATGAGCCCAGTGGTCCCTTGCCCTCGCCCTCCCTTGACTTCAATGACAACGAGGACATCCCCACGGAGCTCAGCGACTCCTCCGAGACCCACGACGAAGGTAGCTCATCACCCTGCTTTTTGGGTCCTGTCTAGTAGCCCAAAGTCTCTATCCGGAGGCAACATTTTGTTTGTTTAGCAGAAAAATTACACAACGTGGTTAGTCTCGCACTGGAGCGGTTCAGGTACCATGCTCAAGGTTAGAACACCAGCCACTTTCTTGGGATTTTGAACCTGCAACCTTCTGGTCGCTAGTTTTTTCCGCCGAGACATCACACATTACAGCTAGATGTTGCAGACATCCTGGTTGAGTCCATTTCTTCAGGGAACAACATCAGGTTCTGCACTTTTCTTGCCACAAGTTCAGAGCTGTAACCACAACACCCCCTACGGCTCATTTAGCATATGGATTCAGCTGTGTGTCTCTGCGGCTCGACAGCAGGGGAAGTGCAGGCGTTCCACGACGACCTGAATGGGCGGCAGTACATCAATGAGGTGTACAAGTTCAGCGTGGACAAAATGTACGACATCCTCTTCACCCAGTCGCAGTTCATGAGTGACTTCATGGAGCAGCGGCGGTTCTCAGGTCAGTCCGTGTTCAGTATAAACCTGGGCCCTGCCCACAGCAGCGTTGTTCAGTATAAACCTGGGCCCTGCCCACAGCAGCGGTGTTCAGTATAAACCTGGGCCCTACCCACAGCAGCGGTGTTCAGTATAAACCTGGGCCCTGCCCACAGCAGTGGTGATCAGTATAAACCTGGGCCCTATCCACAGCAGCTCTGTTCAGTATAAACCTGGGCCCTGCCCACAGCAGCGGTGTTCAGTATAAACCTGGACCCTGCCCACAGCAGCTGTGTTCAGTATAAACCTGGGCCCTGCCCACAGCAGTGGTGATCAGTATAAGCGTGGGCCATCCCCTTAAAAGTGCCGGCATTTTCCGTGTCGGGGAGGTGTGAAGGTCGATCTGGTCTCTCCTCGTCTTCCCCCACAGACGTGGTGTATCATCCCTGGAAGAAGGAGGAGGCGGGCAACCAGACGCGAGAGATCATGTATACCATTTCGCTCTCCAACCCTCTGGCCCCCAAGACAGCCACTGTCACTGAGACGCAGGTAAGACAGGTACTGCCAGTCTCTCAGTGGGATCTCACCTCCAGCATTGTGCAGATGTTACATGAAACTCTTATTAAGCTGATGATTTTAATCTGCTGGTTACGCAGTTATTATCATTGAAGATTCTGTAACTTGTGTTTATTAATATGTCTTTCACGGCCAGCATTGAGCCCTTTTTTTAATTCTTCCTCAATGTCGAGGTGATTCACTGTCGGAACTCACGCCCTCTCGGTCTTCCTCAGACCCTCTACAAGGCCAGCCAGGAGAGCGAGTGCTATATCATCGACGCAGAGGTCATCACACATGACGTGCCCTACCACGACTACTTCTACACGCTCAACCGCTACATGCTAACGCGGGTGGCCAAGAACAAGTGCCGCTTAAGGTGAGTTCCACGCACACTCTCTCATCACTGCCCAAACGTGCCAGCTCTCCCGATGACGCTGTGGGTCTGACGGTGATGATGCCCCGTTGTGTTTCCTTGCTACAGAGTGTCCACAGAACTACGCTACAGAAAGCAGCCCTGGGGGCTCGTCAAGGGTTTCATTGAGAAGAACTTCTGGAGCGGCCTGGACGAGAACTTCCGCCAGTTAGGTGAGGTCTAGTAACCGGTCGATTTCTGTGGCTGGTTCATTACACTCCAGATACCCTCGAGAACTTACGGCAGTTTGGTTGAGGTCCAGTAACCGGTCGATTTCTGTGGCTGGGTCCTTACACCCCAGATACCCTCGAGAACTTCCGCCAGTTAGTTGAGGTCCAGTAACCGGTCGATATCTGTGGCTGGTTCATTACACCCCAGATACCCTAAGTTTTCCTTGCTCGAGGCTGAGCATGAAAGCTGGATTTCTCAAGCGTCGCCACGCATCTGTGTCTGTAGAGTTGGAGCTGTCCAAGGTGGAGGAGGCCCTGATGGAGCCCCACAGGCAGTCCCCCAAAGCCAAGGCCATGAAGTCGTCCACAGTGCGGCGCCGCAAGCGGCCCCTCACCCACCTCCGAACCCAGCACCTCGACGAGGCCCTCAGCCCAGTCACCACGCCCACTGACGAGGAGGTCATCCATCGCATCAAACACGTGGCAGGTCAGGGCTGGACTCGGAAGGGGGCACGAGCTTGGTAGAAATGTAGAAGAAATGCATTAAACGCAGAGTAATTGTATTTGTTTTTTATTTCCTGCCATGATATTTGTGCATGACACCAGTATATATGCATATGTATTTTGCAGGTTCCACTCAAACAAGACACATCCCTGAGCACGTTCCTGGTGGCTTAGCCCTGTACAGCGTTTCCAAGATTCTTCTTGTCATCAGCTTTGTGTGAGTCCATCCTCGCCGTTTTGCATGGAGAGAACACCCGCTAACGCTAAACATGTTCTTAGCGTTGATGCAGTAGCCCAGAGATGAAAAAAAACAGTTCATAATATTACCACATTGAAATCAAATGACAGGTAGGAGCAGACGGAATTAGGGAATTTGGGATTCTTACCTTAGATTCAATGAGCCCAAAAGGTCTTATTATTTAGACTGTACTTATTATTTACCGGACAGATAAAGAAATGGACCATAGTGAAAGTTGTGTACACTGGATAGCTACCTGACAAACAAAGTTTATTTCAGATGGATTTCTGTTATGCGGTTATACGTGGTATATTATAGGTTTATACGTACTGCTGGACAGCACACAGGCTATTGGGATTTAGGCGTTCAGCTGATGTTGTTCCCCATTGAGATCTGTCCTTCAGTGCGTTACGTCCTTCGGTGCGTTACGTCCTTCAGTGCCTTACGTAAAACGTTCAAAATGTAAAGGGCAAATGTGAGCCACAATTTAAGTCCCTCAAGTTTGACTTTGAAAGTCCTGGATCCATCACTTGGATATCTGTTTCTCTTTTCTCTATCCCTTGGTAATACATTCCAAACCTACAAACATTCAGACAAAGCCCATGTTGACATTCTGTTCATGCTGTGAGTTTAATTCCTCTTTCTCTTTCTTTCATTGCCTTCCGTAGGATCTGTCTGAGGTATACAACTTTCTTGGTAACCCTAGTCGTTAGCCACTGAACTGAACGACTGTGTCACTCTGTGGAATGACAGCAGTTTGACGGATCTAGGATGTTAGGAGGGAAATGTTGTCTTCCGACGCACCCAGACTCCTTTTGTGTTTTCTCCCACAGCCTGGTCTTGCTGGTCTTCCTCAACATGATGCTGTTTTACAAGCTGTGGATGTTGGAGTACACAGCCCAGAGCCTCACCCCCTGGCAGGGCTTACGGGTACACGAGAGGTGAGTGTCACTCCAGGGAGATCTGTCTAGACCATGAATTGTGTGGCAGGAACGTGTCTATCACCACAGCAGACCGCTGGTGTCGTCATTGTCCATGAAAGAACATACTTACTTGTGTTGAGGTCCAGAAGTCAGGCTTTTATCTAGAAAACAGAAAATAGTCAAATATTAACCTTCAAAATTCAGGTGTTTATCAGGTGTTCCAGCCGTTACTTAACTTACTCATGTTACTTATGTTTTGGTAATATGGTGTTGTAGAAGCTTATGCAGACACACCTCTGTAAGTCGTGTCTTTAAGGTTGCACAGTGTAGTGTTTTAATGATGTTTTGCTGCACCGTGCCTGGGACAGACGCAGTATCCTTTGTCTTTGTGCAGTAAATTACCGCAGACCCAAATGGAGTGGGCCCAGCTCCTGGAATCTCAGCAGCGTTTCCATGACTCCGAGCTGCAGAAGTGGAGGGAGATCATCAAGTCTTCGGTCCTGCTATTAGACCAGGTAACCCAACATGAAACCTCTCACCCAGACTGAAACATCTAACCCAACATGAAACCTCTCACCCAGACTGAAACATCTAACCCAACATGAAACTTCTCACCCAG
>JAOYSI010001771.1:0-16758 GCA_025775065.1 Hiodon alosoides | reverse complement strand
TCAAATGAAAAATAGCTGCCAAAACTTTTAGCTGCCAAGCAAAGCTCACTACGAAAAATTGTGGCAACACCACCACCTGTCTGCTGGAGAAACCATCCGGAGGAGCCTGATTAAGGGCTATGTATTCCTCCGGTTTTAAACAGGTTTCAGACAGATTTAAGACATCAACATAATTGTCCATTATAACCAACAACATGATTGCACATTGTGTATGTTTGATTAATCAATTCGACTTTTTCTATTTACTCTGTAACCTTGGCTTGAGGGGTCGAGGGAAATGAGAAGGT
Source organism: Hiodon alosoides (assembly GCA_025775065.1). NCBI lineage: Eukaryota > Metazoa > Chordata > Actinopteri > Hiodontiformes > Hiodontidae > Hiodon > Hiodon alosoides. The sequence goes on along the minus strand of JAOYSI010001771.1, from coordinate 16,471 downwards.
GACAAAAAAAAAGCAGTGATCACAAATAAACAATGGCCTCTTCCAAAAACTCTGTTCGCACCTGACACTTACTTGCACTCTTCCTAAGAATCTTGAGAAGCTTTTTTAAATCCGCGCAGCCCTGTGTGGGGTCATTTTGTGGACAGGAAGGCAGGAATCGGGAATCAACAGGGACATCTCTACACTGCACTCTCTCTACACATCTCTCTCCTGTCCTGACCCCAACCTCCAGGACCACAGAGGGCGCTGTGATATAACAGCGTTTTTATTCAGCATCACATTTTGTTACACAAATGCAATAATCAGCCGCTCCTAACAGACAAAATTCACGGCGCAATACCAGATGCTGCCTTTGACAGACTGATACAATGTTGATTTTAGCCTGACAGTACCTGGGAAAACTATTCTGAGATAATTTAAACCTTGCATTCAATTTCCCTTATCTATACTGCTGTCAAAAACAGATCGGTTCTTGTTCAATGCCAACAAACACCAATTGATGTCAAAGCAGTCAAGTCAGAAAAGTCACAAACAATGTTTTAAAGTGGCTGAGAGTAAATTGTGGGCCTGTGTTTGTAATGGGACATTAGCACAGTGACTTGACTATGCCCAAGATAAACTCAAACTCAAACTAACCAAAGCCTCAGACAAAAACCACCAACAGAAACACTCTTGCCTGGCCACATGGCATTCCTTACCTTCTTGGAAGCCTGCCACTTTCTGGTGGTTACCAGTAGTACTCTAATTGTTCAGGTGCTGGAGACTGGGCGACGTTCCCTCCAACACTCACCATGTTGTACCAATTGAATTGTTAAACAGTGATTCATATCTGTCTAAAATGCCACTGTGCAACCTTCCATGGACATGTTTTCAATTTGATAAGTTATCAACTTAGCTAAAACAGGAACAGACTGAAATTTGTGAAATCTTAGAAATGTAGGTTCAGAACACTAACTGCCTATACAGTGCTTGGCTTGGTTCTATTGAATATATAGAGCAAATAAATAAAAAACATCCATGGGTACTCTACCCATCCAGCTCCTTGTAGAGCATATGGATCTGATGTGGTCCATGTAAAGGACGGCTGCCTAGATCTGTAGACAATTCAAATGCCTCCCGAGTGGCTCAGTTAGTAAAGGCACTTGCCCAATGACAGAGTGAGCCCTATGAGCTGAAATTCGCTGGTCTGAATCTAGCTCCTGTCATTACCCAAATATGACTGGGAGCCACATGGCGGCGCTATGCCGGGCTGCAGCAGGTTAAATCGGCAGGGCTTCTCTCGTACCTCTCCTCCGATCAGAACTGAGCCTCCCACGCAAGCTGTGTACCCTGCAGTGTGAAAAAGAGAAGCGGGACTTGAAGGAGTTTAGGATAGGAGGAGCCCTCTCCGCATATGGCGGTGGGAATCGTAGCAATGAGCCAAGATGTATTAGCACAAATGCAATTCTAAATTGCAGGGAAAAGTACCAAAATAAATCAGAATTTCTAAAAAAGACATTGCCATGAAACTACGGCTGGTTCACATAAGCATGGGGTTCCCAAAGGACGGCCAACAAAGTTCCTAACAGAGAAGCTACTATAAAGCCCTGCCAGCTTAATGATCACATCTCACAGCTGATATGGCATGCCAGTGAGCCTTGTAATTAGGATTCCTTCAAGCACATTTTATGGGTCACAAAAATACTTAATCCCTAAGTTAATTTCTAAGTGCACATCAGAGGGCGTGAAGTAGTCACTCAATGCTTCTTCAAGTTCTATGTTTATGAAATCGCCTCATTAGGTAACTCGAAAAAAAGAAGTTAATATACATCGAGAGGGCCAGCCCCGGCAGCAGTTTGTGCTGTTCGCCATCAACTGCTCAACCAAGCAGGGGAAAATGCATTTACAAGCTGTGTTAATGCTAAACAGGCCATGTGAATAAAAGAAGAGGACGATGCCCAAAGGATAAAGCCCAAGGTCACTAGGTGCAGCCCACTGTCAGGACCCGAGAAGGCGTCCACCAGCAGCCAGATGAGATGAGGTGCACACACAACTGGTACCAACAGACACACTAAAATCAGACTATGTGAAACAACATAGTGAACAAAAGAGACCATCTGACACTTTCTCTCTTGCTTTCTTAGACACACATACACACACACACACACACACACACACACACACACACACACACACACAAGGGGGTGGGTTACAAAACTACAAAATCAAAGCATGAACTTTTATTTTTACTTTTTGGGGGAATGGAATGATTTTTATTCAGTTACAGGAAAAAAATTTGAATGCATATCTTTGTGATAAATATAAACTCACCTAAATTACTGAGTTCCCCATATTAAATACATGTCTACACAAAAGACATTCTGTAAAAAAAAAACATGGACTGGAAAAACCCTGCCAATCTGGCTTCTTTTGCCCGCTTCAGCCGTTCCTCAGTGCAAATGCTTCAAAAGGCAGTCTGTGCACTCTGCTGGGTGGCCATCTCAGAAACGCCCGTAATTGATATCAGCAGGTCGTGGTTCAATATCTTCATCCCAAGTAGAGCTCTGGCAATGGTCCCTCTGTCTATTGCCATCGATTTTCTAGGAGGGATTCACACCCCGGAAACAATGAGCATCTAAGCTCCATCGACATGGCTCTCCAACCTTTTTTGCCCGTGTGAGCGCGCACTAAGTCACGGACTCATCCACGGCATGCACCGAGTAATGAATAGGCAACCTAGCCTCTGCAGGCACTATTCTCGTCTGTTTGTGTTCCGCCTTCACGTCCAGGTCATTTTCGCGGACTACATTAGGAGGCAGGGGTAGGTAGGCGCCTTGCATCCTCTGCATCGTTGATTATGCAGACAGAGGATAAGTTATTAAATAAACAGCATCCCAGATGTTGCCTGGCTCTGCTTTCTAAGGCCCGGTGAAACATGCTCCTCGCAAAGACAAGCTTGAGATCATGTCAATTTCCAGCTTAATACCCAGCCAACATTGCAATTAGGTTTTAAATTGGTAAGGTCAGTACTTGGGGAATTTTGTTTCAAATTCGGTCCCTCACAAATTCAATGAAAAAAGGGATCCCTTCTTGAAGCAAAACTACACTAGCGCCACATTTAATATGGCATTATGTTTGACTATACAACCTTCCCTTAAGATATTTAGTGCAACTCTTAAATGCTTTCTGAGCTGACAAACTATGGCTGTCTCCCAGAAGAATGGAACAAGGACGGAACATTTATCTGAGCACTTTCGCAGAACGATATTAGCAGTGCAATGTACGGGGATACGGCACAGGGACAGTGGAGAGCCAATTCAGCCTCTCCATTAAATGCATCTCCGTCACTCCTGACAGAGAGAGCGAGAGAGAATATACCCAGGCTTGCCTTGAGTGCCCGAAAGCGAATTGGAAGTGTGTGGAAGACGGAGATAAACCGGCCCCCTGTTTCAGCTTCATCATTCTGAGTGTTGCGGCAACAAACAGCTCCTCAAACTTTCTTCCGAGCCCAGATGGGAACACGAATAGCCATGATGCTAACATTTGTCAAATGATCATAACCAAGAGAAAACCTATTGATCCCGTAGCGAAACGGAAATCAAGGCCCATTTGTTTGGTTGGGAAAGCATCGGTTACAGACAATGCAGAGGTGACCGCACCTCTGCACTTCAAAAAGAAACTTAAAAGCCTACTCCTTAGGGGAGTTACGCATAACATGTAAAAAAAATAAATAAATCCCCTAATGTAAATGTGTTAGGTATTATACACTTAACACATTTTCTGAGCAGCAAGACTAATTTCTCCTGAACTATTGAACCATAGGATCAAGCTTACACAACCTTGTGAATAGACTAAAAGCAATTCAGCTGCGCTCAACATTTTCATGGTCTCTGTTAAACTATATGGTCCTGCTTTCCATAAAATCTACTGTTATTGCTCCGAAGACTGTTGCACCTGAAAAGCACTTTGGGTTAGAACAAGAATAACCACCATAACCACCACAAAATAATTATCATGCATATCCTATTAAAAATGTAAATTGCCAACGCTGCATAACTACTGTGTAAACCTGAACAGCAGTTAGTCAGACGGGCAATATGGCAGTTTGGGTTGTAAATATGAACTGATCGCTCAGTAGCTTGTACTTCATTGTGGTGCTTCACTACACTCGGAGAGAATAGAGGGACGCTGAATTCTGAAAGCAATTCCAGGCTCAGATACTGATGCTTAGGCTACTTGGCTGTTTGGGACACGTGAAATTAGTGTATAATCCCCAGCTGTTCTGACCCAAACATTTGCATTTCACATAATGCCGTGTCTCACCTTTACCGACTTGTTATCAGAGCTGCACCGCACAGGCAACTGCAGTTCCTGAAACAACACCTTGCAAAGAGCTGTAGGCAAGTGTCACATGGAATGAACATTTTTAAAGAATGTGCAAATGATTGATCAATTGCAATTAACTGCTTTCACAGATCCATACTGAACGCAGTAAAATATATCCAAGCGTTCGGTCTTCCAGACAAAGCCGCCAATGTGTTTTTCTCCTTAAAGCGTCAACTGCGACAAAAGCATGACAAGTCTGGGTGGGCTGTGGTTGCCGTTTGCGATCTTTGAAAATTATTTGTGGCTTACTATGTACGGTGACCATAAAACAAGTGTGGAAGCAAACAATGCTTTAGGAAAAAAAGAGATCTTTGGAACAAAGAAAATTGTGTGTTGCTACCTTAACACACAAAAAAACCCCTCTGCTCATAATAAAACACACACATGCACACATACACACAAATACAATGAGAGTGCGATAGAGGGTAGGGACCGATATATAGTTTATGGAGTTTATGTTGAGTATGTTGAGTGTCAGACACAATTGAATATCACTTATTAGCAAGATAATAATATGTCACTCTAAAAGAGTCAATGTGCCACTTAAGGTAAGCTGTTAAACTATTTGTATTATCTCTACAAGCCTTGGAAGACAAGCTGTCCTCTTGCTGCAAACAAAACTGAAGCTGAACTCTTTACGCTACATTAAAGAGCTATTTTATGAAATACAGAAAATGACATTTTTTTGAGGACACTTGATATGGTGATAAAAAGCAATGCTAAATGTTTGTATAGGCATTAAAACCTTGGATTTGTGCTAGGATATACAGTATTTATTAGAAGCTTGGCTGTGCACCCTCTTCAACGGTCTGCATATGGGGGGGGGGCTTTCTCCTCAGTTAGTTTGGGAATGAATCATCTATTAATCATCTTCATACACTCTGTGTAATTCAGACAGTGTAGTGTGAAGCCCAAAGGAAGAGTGAGCGAAGGAAAATCATTCCTGTCAAGGTCACAGTGGAGACAGAACTGAAAAGCAGTGTGGAGTACAAACTCACTGTTCCTCCCATACATCTGTTCAACGGCATCCTCTAGAAAATCTGAAGGCACAGCCTCAAATGAAACCGACAGCAGACTTACCACCGAGTGCTTTGAGTAGGATGTCACCACACTGATGTCTGATCCGTGTGGATTTCCCAGAAAATCACTCATGCGAGTGCACTTTCACGATCCGGGCTTCGCACTTTGCTGCTGCACATCAACGACCAAAGCTGCACGCTGGGGCATTGTACGCTTGTCCTAAATCTGACCCCAGTTCTGATGCCGTAACATTTATTCATCAGAGCAAAAGCTCCCTCCAGCAATAGGGATACTGGACCATGTGCAAACCAATGATCTTCATGAATCAGATGTGCGTTTCAGTGCAGAGAAAAAGCACTCTGCAGTGGAGAGGATGTTCATCTGGAACCTGGAACACCTGTGGCAAATAAGTAGGTGGAGTGAACGGAGTTTTAAAAAATACACCTTTAAAAAAAAAAAGACTTCTGACATGTTATCCAGCAAACAGTGATGAACAAATTACATCATAACCCTAACAGATAGATCTCTTTAACAGTAACACTTTTGAGGGGGGGGGGAAACTGAACACTAGCATCAGGGTATCACATTGTAATGCTCTCACCAGGAATGCTATCCCAGGGTGCTATTACCAGCATGTTTTCAATGGAGAAAAAAACCTGACTGCGAATACCTAACAAAAAACGTTTCACAAATACACCTGCAGCTTCAACCTATCCTGTCTTACCTCTGGAAAACTTTTTTCCCGATCATTTGGTTTTCTTCATTATACCATGAAATAATTTATCGTTGTCCATTAGCATTTGACATGAGCATGAATCGGACTTTCTGGCTCGGGAGGCATTAATTCATCTGCAATTTGACAGCAATTTTAAGTCACAATACAGTGGATAATATTTTGAGGACTCCGGCTTTTGCAAAGTTAACCCTGTAATTTACATACATTTTGAAATAAACTTTGATAAATGCTTTTTGGCTTGGCAGAGGAATGAAAGGACAATAAGGATAATAATAAGTCATCTTTCTTATTATTCTAATTATTCTGCTACAGAACTGATATTAAAATCTGATTTCATATTCAAAAATAAGGTATCCAATTAAATTATTGTTGGGAAAATATCTCAGCCCACCCTATTTACTACCTACTGGCATTAGCATTACGGTATTAACACAGTTGTATTGCTAATCCATTTTTGGCAACCACTGATGCTCAGTTTCTGGCACGTGTCCGCGGCTCATGCTTTGGAGTAGTAATTATTTCTGTGCCCTTTGCATACAGTGATGACTGTAAAATAAATATTAAAAGGTTGGGAAATGTGCCGGTGTGGCGATTCATTCTCCCTGGAGGGTTCCGCTCATGCATCACAAACAGCATGCACTTGACGTGTCATGCAAACTGTTTTAAATGCCTGTGACAAAAGTGACAGGGGCTGCCTTTCAACAAAGTAGTTTCAGTGACACACAAAGTCATGTAGCTTCGAGCAGGTCTTGCCTAGCAGGACAACACCTTGCATTTTAATTCTCTGTTTTTCATTTTATTTGGCACTTCGTTTATCTGACCAAAAAATGCAGCTGCTGATAAAACGCCAGAGGAACATGCAATATGTTTAAATATTGTAACCCAGTGATATTAATGGCTGGCTACATCTATAATAAGTTTAGTATGAGACAAACAGCCCATAATGTACACCCATGAATGAAATGTCTCATTTCATGACAGGTTTCCAAAAAAATGATTTAGTCATTAAAATTCTTGTGACAAACCACATCTCAGCCTACTTCAACAAAGATAAGGCATGAAACATCAGAAACGCAGATAGTAGCGTACCATTTTCAAATTACTGACACTGTATTTCATATCCGAGTGAGCTGCACCAATAAACTTCCATGTCTTCCTCCCAGGAGTTCAAAGTAATAATTGCAGTAGCTGATGGTTTACAACATCCATTTTTATGGGACCGCTAAGAGCGCTACAGGCAAAACAAATGGTGGTTTAGTCCAACCATGATAGTCAGCCGCCCCAAAATGAGGAAAAACAAATTAACCTAAGATGGCCCAAATGCATTTACGGAAATCATTGAACTTAACCATATCTTTGCATGGCCCGGATTCGGAATTTTTTTTTATTAAGCAAGCAAAGCTTGGCTCTTGGGTTCCCATTAAGTTAGTGTGTGGGGGAAAAGGGAATTCCATTAGAATGAGTTGGATTCCATTCCAATCTCGGGGAAAAAAAACTGGATACATTAATGGATGTATCCCGTTTGGATGCATGGATACATTAATGAATTATCCAAAATAGCCCATTTAAAGCCTCTACAAAGCTGTGTTTTAAATATAATTTGGTTTAAAATGATAATTATGGTATTAAAATGGTAAATTGCAAAAAATGTTCAAAATTTTAATTAAAATTTTTTTTAATTTCAATGTCCAAATTTTCCATAAAAATTGCATGGGGCAATTTGGCATCTTCAACAATAACTAAATTCAATATCTGAAAATAATTTTTAAATGTAACTATCCCATAATGCAAATTAACTATTTAAGTTAGGACTTTTAATCTTGGGTTCTTCAAAATAGTCCTCTTTAGATGATGACTAAAAATGTGGAGGGGGAAAATCATTTATAATCGCTAATATTGTCTATATTTTCCTTCCTAATTCGCAATCGCCAATAGTGCTAATGCGTCGGTCTTACTCTCAGGCACACCTGGTCAAAATCGGCTAATGACATTTTAGCTTTAGTCTGCACTCCGGTGAGCGGTTTTATCGATTTAGCCACTCGGAAAGCTTGTCCAGTCAGATTTAACAAAGACGCCTCTTAAAATACTGCACATGTATAGAATTAAAGCACGTTCGAGCTGCTAATCACATCCTTCCCGCCGCTCGTTGTTAAGGAGCGTATCCTACCCACTTCCTGTCCAGCTAGCAGTGCAATCGAGAGAGATGTGCCTCTCTTCCAATGGGCACCCTTTCATGCAGGCTGCGTAGTTTGCAGTGTGGGAAAGAGACGGGCGGCTCGAAGACGACTACATTTTGCTAGTTCTCACCCGCCTTGTAACTGGTGGTAGCAGTCACGGCGACGAGCCAAGGTGTACTAGCAATTCCAAATTGTAGAGGAAATGCGATAATATTGTTCTATACACTTCTAGCTATGTTGTTAAATTGTATCAATAATTATGTGATATTCCTTGGTGATAAATTCATGATATAAATCTACCTGGATTTTTAAAACCTGCATTTTAAGCAGTAATATTGTTGAGGGTGTATGAACACATAGCAGCGATAAAATACAGTTGTTTGACCTAGAGTTCCCGATTATACAATCAATTTACATTTTAAGACGACTACATTTAAATGTAATTGATTTAAAACTATGTATTTACTGACGCTGTCAGTGCTGTTTTCAGGTTATATTTGAAAAACATACGCTTATATTCTTACTGTTGTATGTATATAGACATACATATGGTATCAAGGAAGTCAGCCATTTATGGGAAATAGTTCCATCTGGTGGATTTGTAAAGAAGTGCCGTTAAAATAACTTGCTTTTAGCACGACTCGGGTCTGAACAAACTGAACAGGAATATAAAAAGTTAAATAAGCATCAGCCTTACGGTGGCTAAATGACAGTCGACATGACACAGGTGTTAATTCCCCTCTTGCCTGTGGAGCAGCTGGTCTCAATGGCTGGTCATGAACTTCTGCTGAGAACTACGGCCACATGTGGAGCCGCTGCTATGTAGGTTGGATTTTCTAGCAGTTCGTAATCTACAATGTTTTATTAAAGGAAAACGGAATGCTGAGAGACACTGAACAAGTCAGAACTCAAAGCAAGCTAAACCCGCCCTTCTTTGATTTGGCCTTATGGCTTTAGAGTGCTTCTAAATTCTAAAATGTTTGGGCTCCATGCAACTCTGCCAAAAACCATGAGATCATGAAGTGGCCCAATAGAAGATGAATATGACCCTGATCAAACACTACATCAGATGATTATTCTATGGAAATATATAGAGTTAAGGGCTAAATAAATGATCAATTTAGATCTACAGTGGTTTGTGGACCCCTTAGAATTTTCTGTATTCCTACATGAAATGTAGACTAAAAATGTGATCAGGTGTTCATCCAGATTAAACACAAAACATACTAAAAAAATATATACTTTTCAATTTATTTATTGATGAAAATGATCCGACGTTCAATTTCCTCGTCGGAAAAAGTATGTGAACCTTCAAATTCAGTAACTGGTGGTCCCCGCTCAGGCAACACTAACAACAACCAAACGTTTCCTGTAACTGCTGATCCGTCCTGCAATCTGCTTGGAACACTTTTGGCCACTTCTTCCTTACAGAACTGCTCTCTGCCACAACATTTAAATTGGATCAGAGTCAGACTTTAACTAGGTCATTCCGAAATGCAGAATTTATTGTGCTTTAGCCATTCTGTTGTAGATTCTGTTGTGTGTTTAGAATCCTTGTCTTGCTGCATGATCCACCTTCTTTTATACTTCAGCCTACAGACGGTTGCCCTCACAGCCTGCTGTAGAATTTGCAGAATCAAAAATCAGCCCCGAACCAAAACGCTACCACCACCATGCTTCATAGTTGTAGTGAGGTTCTTATGTTGGAATCCAGTTTTTGTTTTTTTCCCAACATAATGTTTCTCATTTAATACAAAATGAGAAACATTTTCTCATCTGTACACAAAACTTTTCTTCCAATAGCCTTCTGAATCATCCAAGTGGCCTTTGGCACACATGAGACGGATGGTAATGTTCTTCTTGGAGTGCAATGGTTTTATCCTTGATATCCTCCCACACACACTATTCTTGTTCAGTGTTTTCCTGATGGTCGACTCATGGAAACTTGACATTAGCTGATGCAAGATAGGCCTGCAGATCTTTAGACGCAACCCTGGGGTTCTTTGTGACCACCTGGATTATTGTACGCCTCGCTCTTGAAGTGATTTTCAATCAAACAACCCCTTCTGGGAAGAGCAACAGTGGTATTTACTTTTCTCCATTTGTAAACCACCTGCCTTTCAGTGGATAGGCAGGGGGTCGGGGTAGACATCACCTGGATAGTTAGAAACAGCCATAGTCTATGGCAGAGTATGTCTGTAGAATTATTTTGGATCTTTACATACAGAATGGCTACACTGCACCTTTTAGGGCCTCCTTTAACAGATCTGTAGTGGCAGTGTCCAGAAAGACTTATAAAGAGAACCTGCTCTCTGGAAATTTCACATTTGCAAAAATTGGTTTAAACCTTATGCTAACATGAGACCACTTTTACTGGACCTGATTTGTGCTCATCGTATCAGCACAGAATCTCCAATGAATTGTTGCTTATTTCATTTAAATAGAACGGACAATTCCATTTTATTCACAGATCACATCCAAATCCGAAACTTGCTGGGACCATTCCAATATTATTTCAAACAACGTTTTCCTTAAAGTGTACCTGGCATTGAGAGTAAATTTAATACAGGCTGTATTTTACATATATACACTATAAGTATTTGTCTATATAGGGACACCTACACATTACACCTACAGGAGCTTTTATGACATCCCATTCTAAATGCATAGGCATTAATATCGAGTTGGTCCCCCCTTAGCAGCTATTACAGCTTCCTCTCTTCTGGGAAAGGCTTTCTACAAGATTTTGGAGTGTGTCTTTTTTTGCCCATTCTTCCAGAAGAGCATTTGTGAGGTCAGACACTGATGTTGGACGAGAGGGCCTGGCTAGCAATCTCTGTTCTAATTCATCCCAAAAGTGTTCGATATGGTTGTGGTCAGGGCTCTGTGCGGGCAAGTCAAGTTCTTCCACACCAAACTCATCCGAACTCAGGCTTATGCACAGATCATGCTGATTAATTGATTGAGTGTACCTGTGCCTGTGTCTTTTCTGCATCAACCCAGGCCCTTCTGAGTTTTATAAATATTATGTTAGCGATATTTGCTAATAGTGCACTTTTTTGCACTGTAGTGCACTTTAATTTTACTTATTTTCCCCACATACTGAGCTGCAGGTTAACAATGGCACAAAGGGACAAATATGCAAAACTTAAATAAAAGTAATTTGTCCGGGACTGTGACATACAGAAATTAAACACCAGGGATATGACAGGAACAACATAAACCAGCGGGGGCCATGTCTCATGCCCTGCTGCACAATCCACTGGCAGGAAATAAGCTCAATTTTCCCTTGAAAAACCAGTAGTGCTAACACTAACCTGAATGCAGAGACTCCAGCCGACACCCAGCCTAAAAGGGGTTGAGACGCATTTCATTAATGCCTGCCAAATCACTTGAAATTTCACCATTCTGTAAAAACAGTTTGAGCTGTAAGGAGCTCCAGTTTAAATTGCCAGTCAGAGAATGGTCAGGAAAGAAAAGCAGATTGCATGACTGTACAACACTGAGGGCAAGAGCTACACGCCAATGAGGGCACAGAGCTACACGCCACTGACGGCGCAGAGCTACACGCCACTGAGGGCGAGAGCTACACGCCACTGACGGTCGCAGAGCTACACGCCACTGACGGTCGCAGAGCTACACGCCACTGACGGTGCAGAGCTACACGCCAATGAGGGCGCAGAGCTACACACCACTGACGGCGCAGAGCTACACGCCACTGAGGATGAGAGCTACACGCCACTGAGGGCGCAGAGCTACACGCCACTGAGGGTGCATAGGTACACGCCACTGAGGGCGCAGAGCTACACTCCAGTGACGGTCGCAGAGCTACACGCCACTGAGGGCGCAGAGCTACACGCCACTGAGGGCGCAGAGCTACACGCTACTGACGGCGCAGAGCTACACGCCGCTGAGGGCGCAGAGCTACACGCCACTGAGGGTGCCTAGGTACACGCCACTGAGGGCGCAGAGCTACACGCCACTGAGGGTGCATAGGTACATGACACTGAGGACACGTGGCTCTATGCCACTGAGCATGTGGGGCTGAGCGGAGAGAAACTTTATGATATTGTTTAGCCAATCCCCATGATCCAGGATGACTTACAAGTTGAACAAAATAGAAACATCTTAGGTCAGTAAAGTACAGTCAAGCCCTCGATTAAAGCCAAATACTAATTTCTATCCCTTTACAAAGACAGAGTTAACAGTGTGAGAATCACCGGTCTCCCAATATAAACAAAGCGCGAAACGAAAACACACAGCAGGTATTGTAGGAATGATTGCTGCATCATTTCTGTCTTGGAGAAAGAGAGCCGGTATTAAACAGGCTGACTTGCCAAAACACTGTCTGCACTGTCAAAATTGTCATGGAATAAAAAGTACAGATGACAGTGCAAGGACCGCTTTTCTGACTATGTACTCTTAGATGTTGCCAATGTCACTTTCAGCAACCATGAACATGGTGACAGGGTCGCTGTAATAGTTCTGCTAGAAGCTCTGGCAAGATAAAGGAGCCCTTGCTTGAAACCTTAATGTCCACTCTGCACACAGTAAAAGCTGAATTACCAGTGAATCAATGGTAGGCCATGTGTGGATAAAGCCGTCTATTCTCCATGGGTGTTTTCAGCCCATGTCCATGCATCTGAGGTAGTGTGTGCTTCACCAACATTAAATAAAGGGTATGCTGTTATCAATAAGAGCTACTCGAGTGAGATTAACAGAAGCAGCTGCGACAGAAAGAGGTTTTCATGCACTCTCCGAAAAGGGATGTAGAAACTTTAGTTTTCACCTTGATAACACCTCTTTTCTCCTGTTTTTACATTCCAGTAGGGTGGTAAAATGCCTTCCTTTTTGCCACTTACTTGAGTTAAAAAGAAATATAAGGACAATTACTCCTTCAATAGGAGATTGCAAGCAAAGCTAGCAATATGTTTGCATTCAGTAACCAAATAGCTGTTGCTTGCAATGCTCCTGTTGTGATAATAAAGGACAACATTTGTTTCAAATAAAAGCAATGAGAATATTCCGCCTACCAGCAATTATCATCCCTGCTTGTTTTTACAAACGAGGTAATTCTCATGCAACATCATCCTGCCGCTTTACCATAATGCCTTGCTGGCCGGGCTCTCTTTGGCCCGGCTGTTAAAAGATCGCTTCAGCTCAACCCAGAATGTCGCTGTTCGACTACCTTTCACCACAGTTAATTTCCGTACACCGGCTTCTGACCATTTAAAAGCCTTGATGCTGGCCTACCAGTATAGCGACGGGCTCAGTGGCAGCCTAACTGTAGGGACACACTAACCAGGATAACATCCTTTGCAGTGCTATGTTTGCCCAGAAAAGTAACCCTGTATGCTACACCAGCTTTGCCCACGGTTAATTTCAATTAATTGTGCCATATTGCCATCCACTACCCAGCATTATAATGCTTTATTGTGCATGAAGGGGCTGACATAGAACAACACGTCTACAGTCCTTAACTATCTGTCTCTCACGAGACTAAAGATCCTGCCACAGACAGTCAATTACTCGTGTGCATGTGACCGTTATATTTAATTTGACAGCTACCTACTTTTGCACTGAATAGACCCGTTAAATTGGCCTCAGAAACATCCATTTGTGTGAGCTGTTTCGAACCATGAAAAAGTAATCAAAACATCAACAGGCACATGCTTCGAAAAAGTTCCCCAAAGCTCCTAGTCCATCTTCAAGCGCTCACCAGCAGAGAAGCAGTCGATTTAGTTTTGAATATATGCTGTGTCTTTGTCATGCGGCCCTGATAAGATACTTGAATCAAAATAGGCTTTAGGTTTTACCTAAATTGACTGCACCATATTTGTTTAAGTAGGCAATACAGCATTTATATTGCATTTTCTAAACTGATTCTAATGGTTTTGTAATGTTAACAGATCAAAATGACTTATTCATTTGATTCCCTGTTCTCCCGAGTACTGACGCAGTTGATTGGCTTGCCTAAAGCCTGCAGTCTGCACTGACTCCCTTTTCTGTCAAATGATTCACTCATCATGCGACCCTGAATTCCTCCGACCCTAACAAGGATAAGCAATTTCGGAAATTGAATGAATCAATCAATTCGTTATTTGTTTGTTTGACTCCCTCCCTAGTCCCTACTAATGCAGCCACTTGCCCCGCCCGCTCCATCTTCTCTCTTTTACTAAATAGTTGCGGGATGTATGGGGCAGCCGATACAATTTAGTATGTCACTACTACTTGATTTGAGTGGTGCGGGTGAAGACCACGCCGATAAGTAGGCATAAAGTGCACGCCTTCCCAGAGCTGATCCAGTGAGCCGATACGCCCGAAATGAACCAAAGGAGTGATTCTGAGAAACGAGATTCAGCGAGTCAGAATGAATCTTTAATTCAGCAGGACCCATATCGGGGGGGTTAGGGAGTTGTGCACGAATGGCCAGTCCTGCCATTCACAAAGAAGGTGCACAGCTTCCGGGGGCTGCCAGCCTATTAAAGGCGGTATGTAAAGGCCTTTGCAAGTACATCGAGGCCCGTGCACTGCATGACAGAAAAAGGGTTTCGGTTTGAATGGAACCAGGGGAGACAGAGAGCCAAGCTCCCCAAGAGATGGTAAATTGTTAATAGATATTTGTTTGTGTCTGAGCACAAATCCTCATATAGTTAAAGAATGGGTATGTTTCGTGTTACCTGCTAATGCGGTGTGTTAGTGTTAAAAATGCTGCTTGTGCCAACAGAATTCCCCCCGTGCTGTGGACCAATGAAATCAGAGTAACGCCACCATCTCCTCTCGTCTTCCATTCCACATATTTTCTACTCAACATGTAAGCCAGTGTTTCCCAGTTCTGGTCCTGGGGAGCCGCTTTGCTGAATTAACGACTCAATCAGCCCTGAATGAGGAGAGCTTGGTTTGTACAGAAACCAGCTTACACAGTGGGTCCCCAAGACCAGACACTGATGTAAGCCATCACAAAAAACGGCTAGACGCAGAACTGACGTTGAAAACATTGACATTTATTTTATGATTTTTAGAAGTTAAACATTTTTAGGATAATCTCTGATTTATGACATTATAATATAGGCAAAGATATTATACATAAATTGCATTTGTGTACATAAATACAAAATCTGAGGTAGGGCCTCAAGAATGAATGACATTCTAAAATAATGCATTTAACATGTAATATATGACTTTTTTTCTCTTCTGGCACAAGATTTAAAACTTTATTTATTTATATATATCTATATATATATATATATATATATATCTTATGTTAATATCTTTTTCTATGGCAAAGTAATGGATGTCACGGTCTGACGGAGGTACATATCTGTATCCATAGGCAGCAGTACCCCACATAGAACACACAGAAATATATGACATTACGCAAGTAATTAGGTATTTAACCTATACACCGATAGGTCCACAATAAAGTGCCCAAAAGACACAACATACACTAGATAAGTTATTTTCCCTTTTGTATATATTTATATATGGCAGACTATAGGCTACTCAGTATCTTTATTTTGAAATACATACAATAGTCTAAAATTAGAAGACACCTATAAGGCCAATGGTTACCTGAAGATGCACTGTAACGTTGGCAAATTTCAATGAACACTAATGGAACGTGACTGGCAGTATATCTCAGTCTCCTAAAACTCTTATTTGTGTCTTTTTTGTCCTCAAACCCCTCATAAAGCTCTCCTTCTTTGGTTATCTACTGCCTAAAGTTGACTTGTAGGCGTGAAAATGACATACGTTAATTCTTGTAAATGGAAACGCTGGTCTGGACAATAACCTTCTCCGCATGCCAGTTGTGTGAGGAAAGTGAAGGTGAACCCTACAATGGGAAAGGTGAACACATGCAAGGGTGGGAATTAGGAGGGGCCCAAGCATACAGGTGCCCTCGGAGGCACAAACATGAAACCAAAAAGGCTAAAATATAGAAAGGTATACAGCTGGTTGGAAATTGATTTAAAATGTATTTGAGTATTATAACCAATCCCCTGTGTGTTGAAACTTTCAGCACAGTAATAAAATCAAATTAAAAAATCTAATTATCAAAAAAAAAAAAAAAAAAAAAAAAAAATGCATTAATTTATTATAAGCCACAGTAAAAAAAGAATTACTGTATAAACCCAGAAGCAACAACAGCCCATAAGCTGGTCATGGCTTAAGC
>JAOYSI010001770.1:0-50119 GCA_025775065.1 Hiodon alosoides | reverse complement strand
TATAAATTTGCATCCAAGTATACATTCCAAGCTTTTTAGTGCCCTTAAATATAAACGTGACATTGAATTATGAACACTTAGAGAAACTGACAGTAGAATAAATAAGCATTGCCCATACAAAGATATTTGAGGGAAGAAAATTACCTCTTGGTATGCAAATAGAAGTGAGAAACCAATGCAGATTAAATAATAAAAAACGTATCTTGAACTTATTCAGAAAACGGTACTGTAAAACAAATGAAAAGTTAAAGCAATCACAGATGAAATTATATAGAAATAACATTTTGGAATGGTACAAATTGTGTAGGAAATTGAATATAAAATCAAGTAAATTGCAAGTAAATTGCAGTAAACTTAAATGGTAAGCTAAAGAATGATGAGAATTGAAACTGTACTACAGTACTATGAAACGGTCTATCCAGAAGGTGTATATAAATTACTTGCAAAGATAGGCCTCACAAAATGTTAGGCTTGGTTAAAAGAGGAGCTGGTCCATTAGAAGCCGTCGCAACGGATGCGTGCGCATGCGCTCCTTGAGCAGGCAGCTGATCCTGAGGGGTTATCAATGTTATAGTATAAGTTTGTTTACTTTTCCTGGTAGGCATCATTTGTTATAAGTATATTACCAAACGCCATTAACTTATCGTCCTTACTGGCCTCCTAACGGTTTTCCTGTCATTCGTCCTCTTTCACTCACACGGTATTATACTATAGCGACCTGGGGGGGTAGAGTTAGAGGGAGGGGCTGCCCCACGTTCTGGGGAGACGTTACCCAATTGTAAGAGCGATAGACCACGTCAGGGGAGATAAAACGTAAGGGGGGGATGTGAGGTGTGCGTAGAGAGTAGGAGAAAGTGCAGAGAGTGAATAGCGAAAAGAGTAAAAAGTACAGAGAGCTGTTAGAGGAAGAAAACAGAAAGAAAGGGGAGGTAGTTGTGGAGCGAGTGAGGAGTTTATTGTTTTGACCTGGCCTCCGCCCATAGGGACCGTGTGTGCTCCAAATAAAAAGCAGCGCTTCCCATGCCAATGGCGTTCAACCATCCCCGAGGGAGCTACTGGGAAGCCTGGCCCCCGAACTGTTAATAATGTAAATAACGTGTTCAAAGCTCCGTCTTTTGATGACGTTGTTGTGTTGTAGTTAAGTTTAGTTAACTCGTTAGGTGTTTTGGTGATTACGATGTTGTTCCCTCACCGTGGACAGCTTAGCTTGTGTGAGGGCTTTCTGTGTTTTCCGATGTATTATTGTCAGTTCTTTTCACTGCCAGTTCCGCCTTTGTCAAAGCGGTCGTAAGCACATGTGTAAATAAAGAGCATGTCATTCTGTTGAAATCGGTGTCTGAGTCCTTGCTTGAACCCAGCAAAGTAGTAGCGCTCCGGAAAACGCTACATTGGTATCAGAAACTGGAAGCATGGATCATTCTCCGAAGCAGGTAGTCTCCGCCAAGAGGGGGAAGACGGCGTTGCAGACCGAGCTGCGAGCAAGGCTAGAAGAATTGGAGAGGGAAGTTGCCTTGCTGAGCTTCCAACTCCGGCAGAAAGGGCGCCACCCCCTCCCCAGGCGGGCCAGCGACGTGTGGCCCGGGGTTTCCTCCGGCGGTCCAGGAGGAACTTGCCCTCCAGACCTTCCTCCGGGGGCTACTCCCAGAAGAGCTTCGCCGTCACGTGGGGCTCGCGGCTCCTTCCGCCCTCGACCAAGCCCTGAAGTTAGCGGCTCACCCCGAAGGTGTGTTCGGCCCCGCTAGGCCGTCACCCAAGCCAGCCGCCTCGGTTGGCGGACTATGCATGCAGCCAGGCGGAACCGTTTCTAGGCCCCCGGGACGGTCGGCCCTGAGATGGGGGCTGTGTAAAGGGGATGGAAAGCAGCGCTTCCCCCGCCAATGGCGTTCAACCATCCCAGAGGGGGCTGCTGGGATGGCTAGCCCCCGACCGGTTAATAATGTAAATAACATGTTCAAAGCTCCGTCTTTTAATAACGTTGTTGTGTTGTAGTTAAGTTTAGTTAACTGTATCGTTAGGTGTTTTGGTGATTAAGATTTTGTTCCCTCACCGTGAACTGCTTTGCTTGTTTGTGTGAGGGCTTTCTGTATTTTCCCATGTATTATTGTCAGTTCTTTTCACTGCCAGTTCCGCCTTTGTCATCGTAAGCGCATGTGTAAATAAAGAGCACGCTTTCTGTTGAATTGGTGTCTGACTCCTTGCTTGAACCCAGCAGAGTAGTTGCTCTCCGAAAAACGCTACAATACTATTAAGGTTTCATTAAATAACAAAGAAATGAAAGAGTATATTTTATTAATTTATTAAATATTCTACGTGACCTGAGCCACTGTCATTATTTAGTAATACTCTCTTTTACTACTTGCAACGATCATTACAGTTATAAAGAAAACTATACAATCACTACGATATGCCAGACATAAAATGCGTACATCGCAGGGTGGCGTAATGACTCAAAATTTTTATTAAAACGTTTTTTGGGGGATGGTCCTAGAGGCAAAACGTCTATAATAAAAAATATAAAACAGACTTTTTTCTTAATCCATTTGTTATACAGCCTTCCGAAACTCGCTAAAAGCGGGATGGTGTCTCGACAGCCAGGTGTTTAATTATCTGATTTGAGCCAAAACTACGTGTTGCTCGTAGATCAATGTGATCCGGGCAGGGCATGCTTTGGCATGCCGCCTAGAGATTTACTTTAAACCAACTCATTGGCAAGTTACATTGTCCGCTGACTTATTTATAAACTAGCAATTCTAGCTATGCTTGTATTCGACAATCATGCACAAGGGCTGTTTGCCCGATGATGTCTTGAGCCAGCATACAGGTTGTGCAAGCAACACTGTTATCTAATTCGCTAATGGGCATGGTGACGTTAATTTCTGCAAAACTATAAATAATGAGATTGCTAGTTTTAACAAAACAGATGGGGGTGGTTATGCGTTGTTTTCTTTAAAAAACTTCATATGTTCACGTCCCACTCCTCTACCTCTCGACTTGCTGCGCACCAACCGAACCTACGATAACCTGCGTCACTTCCGAATAAGGGTAAAATATTAGATCCTAGTCACATGGTAGGATGCAGTTAAAGTTGGAAATGTGTGGCGTTTTAGAAACTAAATTAACAATAGTTCTGGTGACCTCAAACTGGTTGGTCCTTACAGGCCAGTGTTGAAACATGCTGTATGTCTCATAATTCATGCAAGTAATTATAAACCTGGCTAAAGGACCGCGTAAAGCCTCATAGTACGCTTACGCTGACTTGAGGACACCTGTCATTTTTGGGGAAATAAAGACGATGAACTTAGAATCAAATCAATATGCTTACTAGGTTAAAGCATTTATAACAATTATGAAACTACAGAATAAGCGTAAAATGTAAACCAGTTTCCAGGTGTTGTAATTTGTTATTTATTCTTACTACAAGCTGCTTCATATTGGGTCGGCAAATTTAGCACTGGATAGAATACGATATATGACATTACACCAGGTTGAATTCTAAGGCTTCCAATTGTCTCTGTCTGGATAGCCAACGATATTCATATTTGAGACATACACTGTGCCACTAATACATTTTCTCAAACCAAGAACAAATGTTTAATTTTAAGGTGGCGGAGAGGACAGTAGTAAACGACACGTTTCTAATTGAAGATATCCAGAAAGTGTATCCCACCCTTTCAATTTTTATGCAACCATACTATAGCTTGTTAAACTGAGATTATTTACTTTTAAAATTCGAAACTACAACTATTTTATTTGAATAATTATTCATGGAATATACAGGTGAAAGTATGTATATGATATGCAGCTATATATTGAACTACATTTGCGACAGCTCCAAAATACCTTTTTACCATTGGCATATCTAGGCTTACGCATCTTCTCGGATATTGCAAACACATTGGTCCAATTAATTAGATGAAATGTAATAAAATGTCATAAACTAATATATTATCATTATAAATATTTCACTTTCGTAGATATTCAGAATACATAGCGTAAGTATGGAGACAGTAATACGCGTTTATTCAGCCCCCCATGCCACGCAATGTATTTTGGCATATTGCACGATGGGATCTATCAAGCGCTTTTAAAAACGTTTATGTTCCTCATTTGCTATGCCCTATTAGGCCGGAAAAATAAATCCTTGAATTTCAAAATATTGCCAGTCTGTCAATCCCATCCATGTTGTTTATAAACTGGGCAGTCTTCCATCAGGTCCTAAAAGGAATATAAAATGTATACATTTTATCATCAACATCAGCTTTGAAAACGCATTAGTCAGATACGAGTTTATTGCCTATTAAATTAGTAAAAAGTAAAATAAGTTGAAATATTGTGTTTTTAAAATAAAGACCCGTTAAATCGTTGTATATTTCGTTCGTTTTATTACCAGGACCCTTAATATTATTGGTCCTTTGCTTTTCCGCTCCCCGAGTATGAAACGAGCTGGGGCTCCTGTGGTACATTGGGAGTGCTGTGGTTCCGGCTTGGTATCATACGGCCTGTACAGTAATTAATGACTAATCGAATTTCTTTATTCTGTCGCACTCGTAGCCTGATTTCTTATTAAGCGTTTTAGAAAATGTCTGTAGCGTGCGTTGGGGCGTCATCTTTCATGGGTGCAGCCTCTGCAAGTGGTAGCGCAGCCGGATCTTCTGCAGCCGGAGCCGGGGGTGGTGGAGGAGTGGCAGGGAGGCTTCCGAGTCGAGTTTTAGAACATGTCTTTTCATATTTGGAATTACCTGACCTGATGCGATGCTCGGTGGTTTGTTGGCACTGGAACAACTGTCTCTCAGATGAAAACAGTGAGGTCTGGCGGAGTCTATGTGCCCGCAACCTAAGCGAAGAGGCACTGCGCTCTGATATCCTTTGCAATCTGCCAACATACAAGGGAAAGGTAGCTACCTAGTTAATTGATTTAAATCACGTTTCTTCTGTTGTACTTGCCATGATCGGCGGGGGTTCTTGTTTTGTTTTTAATTAGCTGGCTTGAGAACACGCCCGATTTAACTCGGTTTGACAGTAACTTATCTTTAAAAAGCTTTAAAGTCAGCGATGAATTACATGATGTAATGATGGCCTAAAACTGTCTCAAATATATTTATTTTAGAGAGTTGAATTTCCTGTGATTGTGGCTTTTTCTGCTTTGTGTAGGCTTATGCACACGGAATCCTACCCAGGGCCACGTTTTGTTTACATATTTGTATGTAACCAGACAATTGATTTATTTGCGCGTATCTCTCATTATTAGAGTTAAATTGTAGACCTGTCTTTAATCTATGAACCTTCCATCCAATCTCTGGTAGCTTTTTTGGTAACCAAACTGTGAATAATGTATCATTCAGCCAGACCATCTTATAAAAATAAATTCAACTTTAAGACTGTTATATTCTATCTTTTAGCTGAAGTCCTACCAACATGCCCTGAGTTCCCACGACTGTTCACGGAATGTTTACGTTAAGAAGAATGGTTTTACCCTACACCGCAATCCCATTGCCCAGAGCACCGATGGGGCCCGCGGCAAGATCGGCTTCTCGGAAGGCCGGCACGCCTGGGAGATCTGGTGGGAAGGGCCCCTGGGCACCGTGGCCGTAATCGGCATTGCCACCAAGAGGGCACCCATGCAGTGCCAGGGCTACGTGGCGCTCCTAGGCAGCGATGACCAAAGTTGGGGATGGAACCTAGTGGACAACAACTTGCTTCACAACGGAGAGGTCAATGGCAACTTCCCGCAGTGCAATAATGCTCCCAAATATCAGGTAGAGTATCCTGTTTACACGGGTCAAAATTCTTCACATACTTTTTCTTTTATTTTTAATTATAAATTGTTATACACATATCTGATAGATTTTCATCAGTGCATCTCAGAGTACCGGGCTCATGTATTTCACATTAACATAGAGGTTTTCACAGCCTATGATGTAAACTTTTGTCTTTTGTGCAACTAGCCTTGCAAATCGCTAATTAGGCAAACTGCTTAAAGGGAATTTTTAGCAATTATACATTTTCAGAAATTATTTCTATAGATGTAGAATTACTGAACAACAGGATCAATATTAAATAAATCTGGTGTGGTGTTACAGATTGGAGAGAGGATACGTGTTATCCTGGACATGGAGGACAAGACGTTGGCTTTCGAGAGAGGGTTCGAGTTCCTTGGGGTGGCCTTCCGAGGGCTTCCCAAAGCCTGTCTCTTCCCAGCTGTCTCGGCCGTGTATGGCAACACCGAAGTGACAATGGTGTACTTAGGAAAGCCCCTGGATGGCTGACATTTTCCTGGAAGGCCACTCTGGAAGTGCCAAGTAGACTACATTTATTGGCACAGAGATGTTGTGCTCCAGACATTCCATTATAGGAGTGCACCCTAAGCCCTATGGAGGTTTATCAATGGGCACAAGGCGACTGTGAAGGGGCGTCTAAAGAACGTTCCTCAGCATGGACCTCTAAAACTAGCTGCTGGGCAATTTTAACTTATATGTAGTACAAGGTGACTTTTTATTTCATTTTATCATGTGACATGGCTAAAACACATAGTGGATTTCTTATGTCAGTTTCAAAAAATGCCAAATATGAGTTGTGGCAAATATTTACTATACATCAAGAAGGGAAAAAACAAAGGTTTAAAAGCTTAAAAATGATGACCACTGTGGTGGCAAGAGTAGATGTGATGATGTTTACTGTTCTATAGCATATTGTGAACCTATAATCATCTCTCAGACAACTTAATGTTGTCATTAGGGTAAGTCCTCAAAGTCAGGGACTTTTTTTGTTTTTGTTTAGGAAACTAGTCATTTGCATGCAGTTTAATCAAAACTTATCCCATGCATGTGTAAAGGAAAAAGAACAGCAAGGGCCACCTACAGTACAATGTGACTTCGTTAAGTGTATTTATTAGGTTTTATCTTTGGTTTCGGTGAGGCCACAAAACCATCAAATAAAGTCTAATTGGGCGTCACCCTGTGAGATTATCAGTTCAGTCTGAATTTTTCCTGTGATGTAAGAAAAGTACCCTGCTGCTATACTGCCATGAACTTCCAGTCAGGATCCTGTCCTTTTGTCGCTATGTTTTTTTTGGATAGTAGTTGAATTGCATATTATGTTAATGTTGATTACAGTTGTAATATTCTTTCCTCCAATTTTATTGCATTTTTTTGCCCTAAATAGAAGGCCGTCAGTGTGTTGGGTGCATTCTGCAGTGTTTGCTTCCACTAAACCAGGAGTGTCCGTTCTTGTTGTCGAGCGCTGGTTTTCGAGCCATCTCTGAGTATCTGATTGACACCTGTAAACAACAGGTGAAAAGTTCTATTCCAAATCCTATAAATCCCAGCACCGTTTGTTTTAGGTAAAAAAAAAAAAAAAAAGTTTCAGACTGAAAGGTTCAGCACTAACCGGAGAAGAGGCACGCCCGTCTCAACAGCACTGCCAAGCTGCTTGCGCCTAGGAGGGCTAACAGGAGACGCTAGCTAGTGAAGAGCCGAGAGAAGCCCTTTCGATTTCACCCCATCCAGACAGCACTCTGCCAATTGTGCGATGCCACTACTCCCCTGTTAAAAAATGGCTAATGACATGAGCTGCATTGGATTCTCAGAATTTTTGCTCTTAGGACTCAATGTTGACATGCAACATGGATATGTGAATGCTTTCTCCTTTGGTTAAGAAGCAAAAAACATTTGAAAGCAGTAAAAAATATAAAACTAGAAATGTGAGTAAAATTCTGCAGTGTGTTGTGGGTAGGACAATTACACAATGTTTCCACAAGAGTGTGCTGTTGAATATAGGTCAGAAATAATTTTGAATCTTGTATTCTCCATTTTCTTGAAAACCAGGTAAAACGACTGTGTCTATATAACAATGTCTATATAAGCATAGGAGTTCTGCATCGCAAGGACTCAGAAGTCACATTGGCACAGTTGTAAAACTTGAAAATGGTATAATTTATGGTGTAACCTTGATGGTTGATTCCAAGAGACTATAAACATTGTTAATGTATCAGGATTAATAATTTAGGGGATAGTTCAGCCTAGGTAAAGAATCGATACCACTGATATTAGTACAAGCAAAATGAGAACACAACAAACACACAGTGTGGGTAAGGGAGAAAAACCGGGCGAGGTGATTCCATAGCCAGTTAGCCCAACAACCTAGAAACTACTAGAAAGAACAAAAAAAAAAAGAGGATTCATGCTTAAATCAAATTTCTTACAATTTAATAAACATTAACCAAAGTTTTTTCGTTTAGGTTTATTTTTTCAATTGAGTTTATCAGTCAGCACCTCGCCTATTGGTTTCGCGTTTTGTATAATTTGGATAGAATAGCCATTTTCTACTAGGATACCATTGCAATGAACTCCTGAGCAGTGGGAAAATGTTTAATTGAGCTGCTCTGTCGCAGCTTTGGTTTCAACGGATTCCTGGCAGCATTGTGGGCTCACTTATGGACTAGGCTTGACGTTCAGCATCACTGCCACGCTCGCACAATAAGCCCTGATGCCAAGGCTTTTCCCTCCACTTGACCTCTTCTGCCCGCGGTGGAGCCTAAATTAATAGGCCGTCTAGTGGATTTCCAGCCACAACAAGTGAGTGCCCATTTGTTCTTAATAGATTTCTGAGCATGCTTAGCTGAAATCTTGTAAATGTAGTCAAACCATTGACACCTTAAATAACTGGAACTGTACTAATAAATTTTACTACAAGACACCACAACTGTGATTGTATAAGTGGCAATAAGTGGTTATACTCCTAAAACAAGCCCAAAAGAACACACCAAATTTAAAGCTACTCTTGAAAAAGCCCAAAGTTTTTCATTTTTTCCATCTGTATTAAAAATTTGGATTATTGTAATAACATCTTTTGATCTGCCTTTTTCTTAATATTTCTCAATATTTAATATTTAATGGTTAATATTTCAATTTCCTGAAACCAAGGTTATGATAATAACCCAACATTCCCCTCATATATGAAATATGACTAAATATTCTGTCAGCCTGTCACTAAGACAGCTGTATGGCTCTACATGAGCAGAGGGATCTCAGTGATACTGGGCATATGCCCAGGCTGGGCAATGAAGGGCCCAGCCTCAGAGGCCACCCTCAGCACACTTGTCCCAGGGCAATCTGCATCCCCACATTCAACCAATAGAACCTGGTGGATGTGTGTGAGGTTGCCTAGACTGCTGATATTCGTAACAGAAGCTCCCTGGAACATCGGCCAAATCAACATGGCCTGCCAACTCTTGTGGAGTGGCCAGTGATCTTATCAGACGAGGAAAGCTTGTTGAGCTGACACGCAATTCTCTGTTCTCTCCACATGATGAACAAGTGCTCTCACTGGCATATGGTGTGGAGGAGATAATCTATGTATAAAACTGTCTTGGGTAGAAAAGCCAAATTAGCCCACAGGGGCCTTTGACTTGTCATGTGTGAAGAGCATTCAAGCTCTGAACATAGATAAGGCCTCTAACTAACTTACAAGCATTGTGGAACTGATTGCCAACAAAAAGGCAGTTTTGAAAGATATAAGTTTCAGTTCTGCTGAGGGCATGTGCTCGAACAGAGAATTTGTCAAGGCCTAAAGCACGACGTTTAACCTTCACTGGGGAACAATGTGGCCTAAGGCACCTAGCTCCTTTAAGGAAATGGCTCGCCAAAAAATGTGCTCCAGGGGAGACGGAGTCAATCATCACATGAAAAGTGGAGATAATGGCTAAGTATAACTGTCATCAGGCAAGTGGTGGGATCAGCATCTCGCACCACTGCTGGAATATACCCCACTTGTGGCCATATCGGGAATGAGTAGAAGCTGCCCTAGCTTTCTATAGGCCCGTTTCTGCCTGATTTTCTCTAGTGAGGGTGGGAGAAACATTATCAGTGGGAACATGTACAGCAGCCCGCTGGCCAGTGGTGCACTAACACATCTCTGCCCAGCCATTCAGTGTATCTTTCAATTAGGCTGTGCATTGTCTCTCTGGGGTTGAACAGATCAATCTGTGCCTTCCCGAACTTGTCCCAAATGAAGACACATACCTCATGAGGGTGTAGCTTCCATTTGGTGCTGTCCAAACAGAAGACCCGGCGACAGAAGATCTACGGACATATTTGTTACTCCTGGTAGATGCACTGCTCTGAGTGAGAGAAGATGCACCTATGACCAGAGTAGGATCTGGGTAACTAGGCACTGGAGACTGGAGACTTCATACCACCATGGTAGTTGATATATGATACAACTGTCATTTTATCCGTCTGGACCATTGACTGTAAATGGATATAGAGACCTATAAATCTGACAACTTCTTATTACTTTCAATAGCATACCTTGTGGCGCTAATCTACCGGGTCTCACTAAAAGCTTGAATTGTTTTGAGTCTGACGTCAAAATTCTGGGCATGGTTAGAAGGGTTAGAACGCCCACTAAGGTGAATATCCTTGCCTGGTAAGGAGGAGGAGGAAGAGGAGGCAGACATATAGACCTTTTGGACCTGTTGTCTGTCCATAGGATGTACTCCTGTCAGAGGACCCCCCCTGTCTCCTTCCAGATGGCATCACAGGGCGGCTAGAACTACAGCGATCTCTGGAGCACCATCCACTCAGAGACCACTCTTCCCTAGAACAGGTGGAGCCAGAGGCACTCTTGCTTTGACTAGGTGTGTGCTTCCAGGTCTCGCTTCTGAAAACACAACTAGTATCCGCAAGAAGTGGGGTCCTCTATAGCACGGAGGCCCAGGTGTCTTACACAAGGGTCACAGCTGTCCACAGATTCTTGTCGATACCTTAATATTACTTTGAAGTGTGTCAATGAAGTGGAAGTTTTTTTTGAAAGGAAACTCCGCGTTCCCATGTTCTGCCACACTTCTGTACACCACACACATTATACAAAGGTTTACTTTATGAACAGAGGGATAACATCCTCCTCATGGCATCATCTATAAACGTTACCCAACGAAGCTAGGCATTTGTAATTCACAAAATATTAGCGCCAGGAGGACAGCTAAATCCATCCTACCTTTTCAGTTATATGTATCATTCACTAATGATCGCTGTTGCATGCTGCTTTTATTAGGGTCACATTTAAAGAAGTTAATTTTAAAGAATTTTCTTTTTTATTAGTATGGTGATTGTAACATGTTGAAAGGTAGAGAATAGAAAGTTTTCTTTAGTGTGTTTAGAATTTTTATAATGACCAAATAATTTGGAAGCAGACTATCCTCCCCTTCCTCCACACAGAATCCTCCTGTGCTGGAACATGCTGGTCATTACTGGTTGCATGGGTCTCCAATAGACCTAGTGACCCTAGTTTGAACATAATGGTCTCTTAATTTTCTGTAAACTTTTAGTGTTCACAGGTAGAGAAACTCCTAATAAGAGACCTTAAGTAAAATGTACGTACCTACATAGGAAATGCTTTAATTCAATGCGTTTATATCATTATCAAAAACAAGGACATATTTTTCTCAAAATACATACCGTCGAGAACCATTTAATCATTTTGTGACTTTGTAATGACTGCTTCAGCTGTCCTGAAATATATGCCTTTATTTCCAAAAAAAAAAAAAAAAAATACTCACATTCGAGTCACAATTAATCTTTTTACTAAAAAATAAATGTAAAAATACTATAAAATAATGTATAATTCCATATGGGGCAGCACAGTGGTTCAGCAGTTTGAGTGCCTCAAAGCACCAGGGTCCTGGGTTTGACTTTGGCTGGTGTCACAGTTATCCCGAGTGCTTCCTCTCACAGTCCAATAACTTGAAAATTGGGTAGACTGCAAAATTGTCCCTGTTTGTTTAGTGTTTGGCTGTATTTCTATATGTCTCCTGCCCTGTGATGACTCAACTCATGGCTAATTAGCATCTCAGTCAGCTTCCTGGGAATCCCATGGCTGGTAGTGCCACCAAGGTACTCTCGTATCCTCGTGTTGCTGAGCCTCTCATGTATAGCGATAGTAAGAGATTTATGTGACTAGTGGGGGGTTGGACTGGAGGAAACTAATCATTATGTGTAAATAACCTGTGGGTGAGAGGAAAAACCTTGGGGAAGGGGTTTGATGATTTGGCAATACCAAAAAAAAAGAACCTTTCCTGACGCACCTTGTCTTCATTGTACTAACCCAATACTACACCACGACAGAGATAAACATACATTTTTGACCAGTGATTATGTAGGCTGTGTAGTGGTTATCTGCTGGGGTTGTTGATGCAAGGAATCGTATGAGGCAGCCAATTTGTTTTTGCACATAAGAAGTGATTTGAAGTGAATCAGACCTAAAGTTTTCACTTGGCAAGCCCAAAAAGAGCGGTCAAAGGTTTATCAAGAAGGAATAGATATAGGCCAGGCCTTCAGCATAGACAGAAGAAGGAAATCAAGAACATACAATGTATTTATTTCAGACTCCAGCTTGTTTACTTCCTTATTCTAATTCTGAAATACAAAAGAAATTTCAAAAACTCAAATTACGTAATATACAGTGCTGTGCAAAAGTCTTAGGCACATGTATAATACAATTCTGTAAAGTAAAGATCCTTTCAAAAATAATGAAATGCAAAGTTTCTAAATATAAAATAAAAACTATAAATGACAATAAACTAAATATAATTAAAAACAAACACCAAAAAGAATCAAATTAATAATAACAATAAAAATTGTTAGGGGTTATGTGTTGTGAGCACCCTTCACCTTTAAAACGGCATCAAATCTCTTAGGTACACTGTTGTGCAGTTTTATAAGACAATCGGCAGGTAGATTGTTCCGAGCATCTTGGAGAACTTGCCACAGTATTTCTTCAGGCTTTGGCTGTCTGCCTTGCATCAGGTGTCCAGGTAATCACAGGCAGCCTCGATGATGTTGAGATCAAGGCTCTGTGGATACCATATCATATAAATCCTTGTTCTTTTTTCAGAAAATGAATGTTTGGACATCTGAAACTATTTTGTTTTGACACACTAATGCAGAAGACAAAAAATAAAGTTGAAAGGCTACATTTGTGTAAAAAAGCAGTGTAAACCTTTTTATTGTGATGCTCTTTAGGTTTTTACGGGTTTTTTTTTTTTTGTGGTTGTTTTTTACAACAAATATTAACATTCGCTTCTGCAACGAACCACATCTGATCAGATTAGGCAGTGGTCGTGACAAGTTCCCGAGCGTTTTTCGCTTTACCCGGTTTTGCAAACCTTTTTGATCTTAACAGCACATGTGACTTGGTTTCCGCTGCTTGCTTGCTTCCGCAAATAATACATCAAATTTAAAGACAGGCAGTGAACAATTCAATTCATGCTAAATGTTGTACTTCGGGAGAATGCAGCGGAGCAGCACTGCTTGCTGGAGACATGGTTGAGATTTCAACCCGAATAAGCGTGGAGGATTCTAATCAACCCACCTGCGTAAGTGTATGTGTTGTTCGTGTGCTGCTACATAAAAAGTAATTTAGAAGCAAACTAGGAATATGTCCACCGTCCGTTTAT
The DNA here is from genome assembly GCA_025775065.1 of Hiodon alosoides. Taxonomy (NCBI): domain Eukaryota; kingdom Metazoa; phylum Chordata; class Actinopteri; order Hiodontiformes; family Hiodontidae; genus Hiodon; species Hiodon alosoides. The sequence goes on along the minus strand of JAOYSI010001770.1, from coordinate 36,666 downwards.
TTCTCGAAGTGAGTTCAAAAATGTTTGGAGATCCTGCAGTGCAATATTAACACATTTCCAATCCTTTCTATGAAGAACAGATTACAGTTAACAATGTACAAAAGGGAAAACACGGTAATTACTCGCTCAAGTAATGATTTCTATATCATGCAATCCAAAAGCGGTTACACACGATAATTGATCCTGGTTCGCGAACTTTACAATGACGTTTTCGCACGGTGTATACCAGAAGAAATAACGCACCATATACAGTGTTTTCAGAGACATTACTAAAAATAAGCCATCAAGTCTCCAGAATCTCTGCTGGCTGTTAGGTATAGAGTTTCAGGGGTCAGTGTAATGTTTAAATCTACCATGTGTGAACAAATGTTTGAACCGTGCCTTGATATACAGACTTTAGAAACTGAGCTTCTCAATTAAAAAACAAAAACAACACATTTTTTAGGGAATTTTGGTATTCAAATGAAGTGGTGATGGAACTCTGTAATGTTGTGTGCATTATGAATAGTTTTCAAATACAGACCCATACAAAAATTAAGGTTAAACAGAAAATAATGGGATTTATTCATTATATGTAATTTAATATTATATATATATGTAAATTAATAATTAATCCTCTTTATGAACAAATTTAAAAATAAAATTTAAAAAACAAATACATGTAATTAATGTCATAATGTGTGTTACAGAATTTGCCTTTTAAAATGCTATAAAAAGTTATTTATTGTTAGGCTTGATGTCAGTTCCAGCAGCACAAATCTTATATATCTAGTGTGGTGATTGATACTGACTGGATAGCAATTATCATTTAAGTTATGTTTCTCAATTAACTGGAAAGTTTTTGGTTGAATCGACTGAAAATAAAGGCTTATCCTATACTCCCATAAGGAGCAACGTGCAACGGATGCGGATGTATATTCACATAATTCAGGTTGATCAAAAATAAAAAGTAGTGTTCCTTACTAATTTTAAGTTTGCAAACTCAGTGCACGTCCCTATACTTTTCTATGATATATTAGTTTTATTGTATGGTAGAAAATACATTAGAAACTGTTCTGCAATTCATGTTGGCACCGAAGTCTAAAAAAGAGTCATTCTTTTTACATTGTTAATTTAATGAGCATCAAAAAGGCACAATCCTGCATTGATTGAAAAAAAGACTGAAAGATTAAAGTTTGAATTTGATTTATTTTGCTTACTTAACAATTCAATTTATAAACTAAAAAGAAATATAAATAGAACAAATTAATATTACTATATTTGCACAAATAGGACATGTGGGGACTTTTTTCCAAAATAAACAATTAATGACTGAATAGATTATATTTAGTCAGGAGTACTGCAAATTAGTCAGTCATACGAGGGAAATTCAGACATATTAATTTAGGCATTTTTTTTTAACAACTGAGTAAAAATAGTTCCTCACAATAATTTCTGAGCCATCAATACATTTAGTTACAAAAGTATTAGTGAGAGAGCTGGAGGCAGAAAAAGTTTTATATCATATTCTTAAAATCTAAACATAGGCTAAACATGAGGTACATTTGTATATTTTTTCAAACAACATCAAGCGTTAGGATCCAAAATAATTTGCTCTGAAATGGTTTATCCCTAAAAAGAATAATTGGGTTTACTTGCTATGAAAAGTTTGAATTGGATTTCATAAAATGACTGTATCCCCTTGTGACTGTGATATAAACATTATATCAAATAACCAATAACATCAATTATGATACCCAAGAGGGTATCGTATGTCATCTTAAAATGGTTAAGGTGGCCTGTGCCGCCGCTGTGTTCTACGGTGTGGGAGCAATGTACTGATGAAAACCGCCTCTTTAAAGATTATGCTCTCACTACCATTCTCTGTCTCTTCTGCTCATCAGTGAGGATGTTAAGATGTCTGTATTTGGCTTCATTCCTTGCCTCCTGTGTTTCGTATTTGGGTCCACGTGGAACTTTTGGTGGCCAGATTCCTGCCACGCACAGCATATTCCATGCAAACTGGTATGTACCAAACCTTCATTGCTGGGCAATTCTTTTTGAATATTTCCGTGGCACACTGATAACCTTGCTGTAGCCGTTAAGGAACAATGCACTATGGAACACTGGCTGAAGTTGAGAATTAGTAGATATATTACATGAATACGCTGTCAATCTTTGAGTCCAACTTAAATAATTGTTTAAAGTAGTATTGACCACATTGAGTTTTGAATACCGTGAGTTGACTATTACTTTTTGGGTTTATTGAAAACCTTTGCACTGTTACATTGGAGTCTATGGCAGCCCCTAGAACCGTATGGTAAAAATAAATTTGGCACACTAATTGGGGACAGTCCCGTGATCCTTTTCCCCAAGTTTCATATCTGCCCCTTGAGCACTCTAGCGCCACCAATGGGTCAAAGTTGGTGGTGCGTTTACACACGTAACTTTTGAACTGTATGCCCGATTTTCAAAAATGAAGTATCTTTGGATTCTCTGGATCAAGCCAAGTTCACTCTAAGCTGTCAATTTCCGGTAATATACATTTTCTGCCATTTAGAATTTTATGGAAACATGTTTTTTCTTTATATATCCTACAATTTTTGTCCTATCTTCCCCAAAATTGGCAGATGACCTTCAGACCAAGCCTACCTTCAGACCAAGTTATCAAAAGATTTTTTGATTTTCAGAACCATTGATCTATTACAGCCAATCAAATTCGAAAGTCGCCAAAAAGGAAGTTGGGTCATATCGCAGCAACACTTTTAGAAATTGACACCAAACTTCTGTCGACTCAGAACTCTCTTATGAGCATGTTCCGCCATCGGAAGCGAACATGCGTTTTGGCTATTAACTGTTGATGTGTTTGCCTTAATAAAGTCTTTTGTCTCATGATATCTTGTCATGTCAACCGAATTGATGCGGCCGCCATATTGGATTTTGTTTAAAGATGTAAAAACTTACCACCGGCCACAAATATTGTCCAATGTTCACCAAATTTGGCTCTGATGATCCTCAGACCAAGCCTCACAAAAGTTATTTTTGATTTTTGAAACCGTTTGTCCTTTACATCAAATTGAAATTGGTGGCGAAGCCGCCAAACAGGAAATTATGTCGTATCTCAGAAAATCTTTGATGCATTCCCACCAAACTTGGTGTATTTACTCTGAGCCCTGTTCTGAGGATGCCTAAAATGTTTTTTGAGTCATACCTGCTTGGCCCCCTTATTGCTGCTTGCAGCTATATTTACAATTGTTTTCATATCTCCTTTTCATGACTATTAACTATTTTAAGCAGCCCAACTCTTTCCACTGTTCCACATTTGGCCTGTGAGTGATATTCTGAAATTAAAAATAAACAACAACAAAAAAACTATTATAGACTTACTTTATGAAGCATGCATCTGTGCTGATTATCTAACAATATACAATATACAATTTTAAACAATGATACAGTTTCCAATTGTAATTTAATGTGTAAATAAAAAAAAAACCGCTTAACTATCAATCTCCTGCTTCAACTCTGACTGGATGTATGCATTTGAATAAATAAAAAGCTGGTGTAAAAAAAGGTAAAGGGAAGTGTGGAGGTTGCTGCTGGGAAGGACTGACTAATAAACTAGGGGAATGTAGCTTGGCAGAGGCATGAGATCAGCTTGAGAACAGCAGCTTGCAGCACGTTCACCTACCAGGACTCACTTACCTTTATTTATATTTGAAGATATAATGAAAACAGGGCATCCGTGTTTGTATTTTTTTATTTAAAACTCTCTGTCTCTCCCCAGATACAAGGGACTGCGCTTTGCAGTGACTGTCAGCTTTTATCTGTGCCCAGAGACTTGCCTGAAAACATTGTGGAACTCCAACTAAACGACAATCCCATTGGAAAATTGCAGAATTCCAGTTTGTCTGGCTACCCTTTACTCCGTAGTTTGAGTTGCGCAAGAAGCTTCTTGAACACCATTGAGATGACTGTCTTCCATTATGCACATCATATAGAGATCCTTAATTTAGCTGAAAACAGCCTTCACGTTGGATATCAGCAGACTGGCTGGGCTTTGCATGCTTTGACTCATCTAAGGTTTTTGGACCTTTCAAAGAATGAGCTCACAGAGGACATGCTCTCCTTCCTCCTACAGAACATAACTTCGCTGGAGTACCTATCCGTCTCTGGGAACGTCCTGCTGAGACTGGATGAAACCATATTTCCTGACCTCCACAATCTGAGGGAGCTGAACCTGGAGAGGAATGTACTGTTTGAGATTGATGGGGCGTTTGACCACTTGCAGAAACTCCAGTGGCTCAACCTGGCCTTCAACCAGCTGCCCTGCCTGATTAAGTTCCAGCTGACTAATCTGGAGTGGCTGAATGCTAGTCACAACGCAATTGAGTGGTTTATTGCCAACCAGGACATGGAAGACACCTTTCAGCTGGAGACATTGGATCTTTCGGATAACAATCTCCTTTTCTTCCCTTTCCTGCCGAAGCACAGCCGCATTCAAAATTTGCTGCTCTCTGAAAACCGGATGAGCTTTTATGAGTACCTCGCTGACAGCGCCGCTCCAAACTGGACAACCACAATGCTGTTCACCAACTTGATTGGTAATGTAAGCAATGTAACAGCTAAACTATGGGATGAAACTCTACATGGGGATGTATCTTCCCTGGAATTGCTTGACATGAGTATAAATCAGGTGACCTGTCTTCCCCAAGGTTTCATGAGCAAGCTAACATCTTTGATGAAACTGAGATTGCAGACGAACTGTTTAACGACCTTGGAGCTAACTTCAGATGTTCTGCCAGCATCTCTGCACGAGCTGGACGTGAGCAATAACAGGCTAAGTGCACTCCGGTCTAGCCGGGGCCTTTTGAATAGGCTGAGTAACCTGACACACCTCAACCTCAGTTTCAATGACCTACAAGGACTACCTTCCAGGTTATTTTCTTCTCTTCCCAGAATTAGAGTGGTGGATCTCAGTTATAACAGAGTGGGTATTTGCTCCTCAGAGAAGGACAATGCAGATGTTGAGTACTCAGATTGTGCAGTGTGGAGAAACATTGTCTCCCTCAGAAAACTCTACCTGAAAGGCTGCAACCTGGGACTCCTACCACCCTCAGTTTTCAATGGGACGCCCATGACGCACCTAGAGCTCTCAGACAATCCAAGAATCATCATCAGGCAAAATTCACTGACGTGTATAAGTAGGAATTTGCTGTATTTGGGCCTAGGGAATACAGGTCTTCAAGATTTTGACTTTACACCATTCCCTCAGTTAAGGTCATTAAACATTTCTAGAAATGCCTTTGCCCAAATCTCAGACTCCATAGAGAATACAGATCTGAGGGTTCTGGACTTGAGAGATAACAAGCTGACCACAATCCCTTCTAATCAGGCTAACATATTAGCCCGACAGCTACATACAATTTTCCTTGGAGGAAATCCCTTTAACTGCTGCCATTTGGATTGGTATAAAAAGTTTGAGGAGCTAAAGACTATTGAAGACCGGTCAGAACTGACTTGTCAGCAATTCAATCAAGGAAAACACAGGGTGGAACTTATACATTCAACGGCATGTGGAGAGAGAAGTGAGGAACCCGACTGGTTGTACATTGTTCTCTTCCTGCCAGTGTGTATCTCTTTTCTAGGCATCATTTCAGTTTTTCTGCTCACATTCAGGCCGAGACTTCTACCCAAAGTGATCAAGAAGACATGCCATAGGCCCACATCATATTGAAGTCAGTCAAATCCTTCTGATGCAATAAAGCTACAAATTGTTGTCAGTAAAACAATATTATGATAATTATGTAGCAGAGTTTGCTACGGACAGTGACGTCACTCACTGGAGTCGAAAACAAGAGTTTGATTTGTTCCTTCAATTAGAGACACCGGTCTTTAGCTCAAAAAGCGAATCATTTCTCTTTTGGAGTTTGTGCCTCCTGTATGGCTGTTAAATGACCCAGGTTCAATGCACTGTCAGGGGTCCTGTGTGCCAAGTAGAAAAGGATGCCAAAATGTCCACAACCAGTGGGCATACATGGTCAAGTAGTGCCCAACTTATACAGAATTCAAATAAAAATACAAGTTAATTATAATGTTTTTTAACCTTACAAAATGTAAACATGCACACCATTAGGTGTGTCTTCTACTATACCAATCTGATTTGTGTGGTTCACACCATTCAAGTTATGGTGTGAATGTGTGTGCACACATGTGGTGTAAATTTGCAGATATCTTGAAATGCAAAGCTGCTGCTAAAAACAAGAGAAGAAACTTCCTGTTTTGCAGCGTTCTGCAACTGCCCAGTTTTGTAACTTAGAAGGGTTTGCGGTTTCTGTTGAAGCTGAGTTCACAAAATAGTGCTGCACCTAGACTAATATAGTAACTTCAAATGTATCCCCATGGCTCAAACTTCAGGGAAATCACTCACTATTGCTTAAAAAGTTTCTAAAATACCACACACAATCGGTAATAATTTCCTTCAACAGAAATGAAAAAATATTAAGTACTGAAGCCAACGTTCACTGGTTTACTAATTTTTCACTCAAGTGGCCTTGACTGTGATGATGATGAGTGTGCTCTGGGGTGTCAGCTCACCCCTCTGCTCGGATTGATTTCCCACACTTTACTAGGGAACCGAGGGAAGAGCGATTATCTGAAACTATTGCACCGTGTGCCTAGAGTCAAGCATGCTTGCAAACCAGAGGGTAACCAGAATACCGCTGTGGTGATGCTCTGGGTCACGGTGGTTGGAACACAGAGAGAGAAAGAGAAACCAGGGAGCACTTTAAAAGGCCATGCCGTGAGCCACAGAGGCCTCATCCCAATGGCTCGTTCTTGTGTGTATGCTCTTGTGTTCAGATGCTGGGGATGGACATGAGACAAGGGGCCCGAGTGTGAGCCCTAAAATCAAAGTCTGGACTTTATACTATTTTTTTTCAGGGTCACACAGTGTTGTTAGAATAAAAGCCAGCAGGGCAGGTGGTCCTCCAGGGTAGGTTTGAGAACCACTGCTCTGTATAAGACGGTGGCGCGATGGTTAGCCCTGCTGCTTCACAGCACCAGGTGTCGCTGGTTTGTGTCCCAGCTCGGAGTACCTGCCTGTGTGAAGTTTGCAAGTTCTCCCTGTGTCCGCAGGGGAGCCCTGTGTTCCTCCGGTTTCCTCCCATTATCATGCTAAACTGCCCTGTAAGTGTGTGTGTGTGTACATAAATGTAACTACAAACAGCCACAAAGCCCACAAAATATCATATCAACAGGTGTTATGAAACTGAAATGTGACACATGGCAGACTTATTTTTAGGAACAATCACGCTGCATTCAAAGCCCATGCAACTCACCATTCTAGTATTTTTTCCCCAAACACATCAAAGTATAATTACTGAATGCTTATTTGTCGGCTATTCTATCCATTTAATTCTGAACAAAATGCAAGTAGGCTATGGGTCAGGATTCAGATATGTACAAATAAATCCACTCAGCAGATGGTCAGTAGCAGAGCAAGTAAATGCATGGAATAAAATGTAAAATTACATGAAGAGTTGTCAACCTATTTGCAGTGTTTTTCACAATGAGTTATTAATAAAATGTTACTTTTAATGAATATTGCATGACTAATTAATTGCACAAACTTAAAATTAAATCAATACCAAATAACATTAGCACAACTAACATACTCATTTCTATTTTGGTACGTATGTGGTTTATGAAATTATGGACAAGGGACATATTTCACTTTTCTAATGTGCGACTCCATGAGAAACCCATGAAGTACATAAAGCAACATCTACCCGCTTAAAAAGCCTTTTAAATTCGGAGTTAGAGGTTTAGAATTTTGCATCTACTTTCCTCTACTGTAGGTGTATCAAAGAATTTTCTTCAAAACGTACCTCACTTTTTCCATACTGTTCCGAATCCGAACATGCACACCCCCCCCCCCCCCCATCTGATACAAAATAACATGAGATTTACACACTCCAGTGGTGGGCCCCTTTTTAAACTCCCAGGAGGTATAGGTATACTTGGTGCCCTGTCCTGATAACAAATCTCCAAAACTTTACCCCGTTCCTTTCCCACAGCCTAAAATTATGCCTGGATGTCCTCTTCCTTGTATCAGCAGCACCACCACCACCACCATGTGTAAAACAAGTATTTTGCTTTTTAAGGAGCTGTTATAAAAAATTAAAATGATCTTTTAGTTCAATTATTAGTTTTGGTTACAACAAAATACACACAATGAACATAAATCTATGCAACACACAAAACGGACTAAAATGGTTCCATCACCTTTAATACCATAGCAGCTTTTCATTGAAAACAACAAAACGTTAGGGCTTACTTCTGACAAAGTCAAAGAAGTCTGTTGGTTTCGTTACCAATGTGGGTATGTTCAAAAGCCCAAAAAGCAAGTGGCTTTTTAGATACATTTTCACATCTCAAATGCCTCGTTGTCGAGTATGTTTTCTAATTATAAATCCTTAAATTTTGCATTTTACATATTAATGATAAACCAATTACATACTTTTGACCAATAGGCAAATGGTACACGAGAAAAAATATACTTTGGATAAAAAAAATTAAATATATATAAAAAAAAAAAAAAACCCTTAATTGAGAACTACTGGTTGAAACCGTAAAATCAGCAGCAATGGTGAATAAATTGCTTTTCACCATTGAGACTGTCCCACATTGTGTTCGTGTGTGATGGCCGTTAAGTGGTTGAAGCCACAAACACCCATGTGTTCCACAGTTGCTTTTAGGAAGGAACTGCATCTAGCCCAGCTCGTGGGTAATGGGCAGCAACTTCCACCCACCCACAGCACAGGAAGTGAGGAGGCTATACAACCATTTCCACTTAACCCTTCCCCTCACTCAGTGTTGGACCTTGAGTGTTTAGAACGCAGGGAAGTTCTCTCGTTCCATTTAATGAATAGTTCTGTTATCCTATTCTCCATTTTAAGAACTACTAAGGTCATACCTTTCATGAATGCTATTTCACACAACTCCAGGAAAAAATGTACAACTTTAAGACACGATGTTCACACAGTGATAGGTATAAAGTTTTGCGATTTATAGTTTATAACCCTGACACCTGCTGGTAAACAAGAGAAATATGCTCAGCAAAAATAAGGAAAGGCACTCCAAGTAAAACTGCATAAGAGCGAGAACAACACTTTAATTAATATTTTTATAATAAGATGCATGATATGACAAGTCCAAATATCACTTTGAAAGAGAAATAACTGCCTATAGCTAAAAACAATTTAGTACTTAGTAGTTTTTTTTGTAAAAAGGGATAAAAACCAATATTTAAATACCACTTCTTATAACTTTTCAGTTCCTAAATCCTGGTTAGAAAAAAAAATAGTGACTTTTAAAATCACCCAAAAAGTAAACAATATGTTCCTTTAATACATCAAATGCATACATTTACCATGTACATTTGTTCAGAAATAACTGAACAAATGACGATAACGCAGATTAAAGCGCTTATTGTGTATTTCAGATATCACAATTACTCATAAAAATGTAAAGCGCATTAAACAAACTACTTTTCTAAGATTCAAGCCAATAAATTGAAGTCAGACCTCACAGTTTTATACTCAATTTAAGACACCATTACCCCCAGAGGTGAAAGCATTGCATAATAAAATACTGAACTGTAAGGCTGCATTCACACGATCCCTGAAAATTCGTTTTGGCGGAGCAACCCATTGTTTTTCAATGGAGGTAGCGTCGCGGTCAGTTTCAGAGTCGGTACCCAACCTGCGCTCAAAGTTCAAATTATTTCAACTTTGACCTTTGCGGAAACGCTGACCTCGCCAACTAATAGATTTAAAGACAGTCCAGGGGGTGTCATTTCCTTGAAAATATGGCAGAGGGCATTGACACAAGCTAATTCTGTGTGTGTACGAGCTCCCAGAATTACACAATAGTTTGACAGGGACCTAAATGAAAAAGCTGCTGCATGGTGGTATGCCTTGAACTTTCCAGGTAAAAAATTTAAAAGGCAATCGTTTGTATACATTTACTAGGTTGTTGCAACTGCTAAGTAGATGGCATACATAAAGCCTGCTCTTGACCACCTCCTATATTCTCGTGAGGCGAGCAAACCTGCACCAGATTCGCGTGTCATGTGAATACAGCTTAACCCTAAGAATAATCTCTGCTGTTTTCGTAGGCAAGCTAATAGGGCACAGTTTTAAGGACAACACGGCAATGTTAAACGAATTCAACAAAATTCTTATTTCAATTAGCACATCTTAAGCAAGATGTAAATGTGGAAATCTGAACCCCGTGCCAGAAAGCCCCTCATAATATTAGTTCTTCACCTTTAAATTCAAGTAAATAGAATTCCCTGGAAAATTTTAAACCTGATTTTAGCATCCTAAGGTTTCGCCGAGATGTGAACGGGTCAAAAATCCTTTAGCAGTGCTAAAGAAAAATCTATTTTTAGGAAGGGTGAGGTAACAATATATATAAAACTGCATAAAAATGAAGTAACTCCAACATTTCAGTCAATATCCAAGTGCTTTTTTATGTTAAGTCTGTAAAAGATAAAAAAAAAAAAAAAAAACGTCTTTGAAATATTAAAACAAATGGAAAATTTGGCAGTGAGCACAGCACAGCACACACACACACACACAGGTCACTTTGAGTTAGTTAAATACGAAGTAAACAAATAAAATTGATTTAAAACATAAAAAAGAAAAGCCGGAAAATCAATTAGCCAGTTATTGCGGTCTGTAAGACATGAAGCCTTGCACAAAGTTGCATATGGTATAAATAGGACATCACAGATGGAGCCTGCTGTTTACAGCTAATGCTCAATTGAGCAGCACCAGATAGGTGATGGGCACTTTTCCCTTCTGGTTTCCACGTTCCCCCATCAGCCAGTCCGAGTCCATTCCTGGAACGCTACGCACCACGATCACCTGAAATTAACCCAGGACACAGAATCAAACATCAGGTCAAACTTCAAGGCAGATGGTGGTTTGTTTAGAAGCGAGAGGGACGGCGACCCACCTCGTCCGCCAGCAGGGACAGCTCGCTGCTACCCGCGGCATCGTAGTCATACAGGACCCGCGCCTTGCGGGTGCCGCCGGAGCCACGCAGCTCACTGAAGCCCGTGGGGCTAGAGGGGATGGGCAGTGCCGCCGAGAGAGGAACAGGCGGCACGGAGATGCTGGCTCCGGGGTTTGCAGACGACTGATTGTTATTGGAGGAGAACGTGGAGGGGAAGCTGCAGGGCAATTATCATCAGTTACCATCTCAGACTGGTACTCCTCCCAATAAAATCCCATGAGACATTGTTCACACTATATGAAGCTTTTCATAAGGTATGGTTGACTGGGGCTTCGTCCCTGAATTCAGATACAACTGAGTATAGCTGCAGCCGGTAAATATAAGCACAAAACACCCAGTGTTACTGTTCTCTATGGCAGACAATAGTAGCCTACCTTCCCAGCTGCTTTTGGAGGTCCACCATGTACTGATAAGACTGTGCATAGTATGTGGTCTGGGCTTCCACAAAGTCGTTCAAGCAGCGGAGGTGGTGTGCCTAAAGCAAACACAAACAGGCTTAGGAAAGAGCAACAAAAGAGCATGGCTCTTACTTTGCACAGCAGGTTTATGGAGCACAAGGGATGACAAACATACGTGGGTGCTGCCGACGCCCTCCAGCAGCAGCCTGGTGATTTCTGCCTGTCGGTCGAACTCGCTCTGCGTCATCCTCAGCTCCTGCTCCGCCTGGGTAATGATTTTATAACCATTAACTAATCACAAAAACAGTAAAGCCAATTTACAAGAAAGGAGTCAATGATGGGAGTGCATGGTTGGATTCATAGAGATTTATGTACTTTTGCAGGACAATTAAGGCTTGTCCAGAAATATGATCAAAGTCAGGTTTATGCAATAACAATACGCAGCTTATAACTCACGTAACTCAAAAACACATGCAGAAAGAGTGACAGAGAGATTTTGACTTGTGGTGAATGTGATAATCTGTTGAGATTTTAATTATTGTTCTCGCAAGTCACAAAAAGGCAATATTAAGAAGAATCTGCTTATGTTGCAGTTAGACCCAGATGTAAAACACTAATGCCTGGAAAGCAGAATTCAGCTTACCTTCGTCACTTCCTTCGCTCACATCCGGTAAGCATGTAAAAAGCATTCCTTTTACAATAGTCAAGGAGATTACAATGGCCTCTAAATTTACAGAGTAGACATTACACTCGGGGGGCAACTTATGACATACAAAATGACCGAGGGAACAAATACACCTAAAGGCTGTAGAGGTCATTGGAATATAGTGCTGCTGTCATTTTTTTCAAGCATTCACAATGGCTAATTTTTGATTAATGCAGACATAAACAAGGCATTTACAACCTCCAGTCCCTACAATCATGTGACATTATAGTTTCTCGCACACCATTTATAAGCTCTTAATTAGCAAGCAAATATACCATCTTAGGGTAAATCCCACTACCATGTAGTATCAAGACAGCATGCTTTAGAGAGGTCCACATTTTTGCAAGTGCAGAAAATCTCAATTTACCTTTATATCATACCATGTATAGAACACCAGATTAGAACACTGATTAGTACAGCTTACTCCAATGTTGGTGGGATTCTTTGGGCCCAGGAGAGTGAGAACATGATACGAAAGAGAAATTAAATACAAGATATAATTTGCATAAATCTGACTGTATCCTCCACTGCAATGTTGGATTTCAGGTCGGGTGTGACATTTATTTAAAAGTAAATATTAAAAGAAACATAGATAGTCAGGGAGTCTATCGTCACAAACCTCAAAGGCGCTCAACCTATTTTTCCCAAGTGTATCATAGAACCACATTTCAACAAAATCTGTAAATCGTTTCTTGAGAACTGAATTCATAAATTAATTTAAAAAGGTACCCAAGCTGAACGCGAAATAAAATCTCCAGCAGCGTTATACCCTAGACAGAAAGCAGCACATACATCAAACTGTATAAAAAAAGCAAAGGAATCAGATGTTAGAAGAGATGGGACAAGCAAATAGCTCTCCAACTCATTCCATTTCCTTTCCTTTTTTACAGTACACAAATTACCTAGTGATGCAAGTGCATACATTTAATCCAAACTGGAATGTTTTCATACCAATTCAACAAGTTTTTAATTTTATTTTTAGTAGTGATGTTTAATGCTTAATTGGTGAAAAGGTGGAGAAAACTTTTGAAAGAAAAAAAAACTAACACTACATAAACCACACATAAATGCGAAAAAGATACTTAAGGAGCAAAATAAACACGGTTTATACAGAACCGAAAGCTCTCACTAAAATAAATCCCTCTCGTTAATATGAATCATAACATTTTTAAAGTAAAATTTAAGCTGCAAATATATTTAATCACAACCGTGAAAAGATTCCCGTAACCCAACTAATTCTAACACCAACTGGTATTCAGTCTAGCTTTAAAGGGCCAACCAATTGACATTCAATGCAACTCGTCCAGAAGAAAGAAAGACTCAAAGCTAGCATTCACAGTAGACTATTTGGAGCGCAAATAACACTGCTCCAAATCTCATACTAAAGCCCCATAGGGAAAACAGGTCAAATCTGTGTTGTGCCCCCTCAATATTACTAACTAGCAGGGAATCTAATCTTAAGTATTGACAAAGGAAACAAACCTCCAGCCATTTCACATTAATGAAATATAATACTGCTTATATTTTCGTATAAGCAAAATTTACCGTGTTGCCCTTTAGCAGGAGAGTAATTGCCAAGAAGTGATAAGCAGATGAGAAAAGGGGAAATGGAAATGAGATATTTATGTCTGCAAAATCGCAGTGGTAGTTGCCGCGTTAAACAGAAGTTTTAGTAAATTAATTTTATTAAATAACTTTCAAGTACCGTCTTATGCCCAAGACACACATGACTGGCACAGCACTGTTAATCTGAAGCAAAACTAGGCGATATCGCTTTCGCTGGTGGACACTCGTGCCAATTTAAAAAAACTAAAAACAAATAAAATTTTAAACCATGTAAATAGAAATCCAATTCTGTTTTTCAATAATACCGTTTTAGACAAAAAGATAGAAACTAAACAAAAAATTGATATCTGATTCATAAGTCTTCATCAATTTTGACAACAATAAAAAGAGGAGACAACATCCATGTCATTGTAATATAAAAAATGGTTAAAGGCTACAGACAAATGAACCTGTAAAAAAAATGTAAAATTTGGAAAACGGAGATCAAAAGAATGAGCACAGCAATTGAAACTTATTGTGGCACATACCCATAAAACAGGATCATAGACAAACCTCTTATTTATAGCACGGGTGCAATTCTAGGTCTGTGAAACTGATATTTGAGACAGGTTTTAAGTAACGCAAACATGGGAAACTTATTAAGCACGCGTTTTACATAACAAATTAATCTAAAGAGGCGGACACATCTCCTGAACAACAGTTATCAATTTTTAATAAAATCACACCAGACACAAATAACTATTCATCTAACAATTCCAGATATTGCAGCATTGTGCAACTTATATTGTTGAAATATAATCTCCTAAAACCTAAGTGCAAGGGGCTCACTTTCTTTCAGTAAATAAAGTGGTATGAAAATGTATATACTGTGTTAAATTGTTCCAATAAGCATGAACACAAAGGCTGCTACACTGGCAGTAGAATTATGAGTTTAATTAATGACTTCAGGTGATTATCTCAGCTATATTATACAGTATTAACTATAATGTACCCAATAAACCGCAATGAGCGTGTGTGTGTGTGTGTGTGTGTGTGTGTGTGTGTGTGCGCGCGCGCGTAGGGGAAAATACTCACTACTGCTCTGGCATCTGCCATTCTGGCTTTCTTCAGTCGGGTTTTAGCAGCATCCAGGTCCAAGCGCTTGTTTTGCAATAGTTTGCGTTCTTTCTGAGGGAAAAAAAGGTTGGCAAACTGTAAAATAGTGATTTAAAGGGCTTCTTGAAACCGCAAATGAAAACTATATGTTCCATCCATCCCAAGATGAATGCTCTCCTGGTGTTTATGCCAACATGTCAAAGGCCCAGTAAACGTATTACCAGCTGGTTCTCATATACTTTTGGGGAAATATTAAATATACAGTCTCGCATACAAGAATTCAGTGTATCTTTCAGTGTTCTTGCTGGAGCGTTTCATTTTATCATATATAAAAACATATTGATACCAGGGGATTTAAGAAGAGTTAAATAAATAAAAAAATACACCTAGGTATATAAAAGTAACAATGAGTATGCAGTTTGTTTTGAGACAAGGTTTTATAAAAGCACATTATTGGCTTGTTTTGAGAACCAAGTTTTTTTTTTTGATAAACAGGGAACAATTTTGAATACACATGATCAATCCTTTCCTTTACAAATTCTCCCTGCATTGCCCCTAAAAAAAATAAAAATAAACAAACTACAAAACTTCCAAAGAAAAAACAGCTCTGTGATTTCCCTGCCAGTTCTTTCCTCACACATCATATATATTGTTAGTTCTGTTGACTGTTGACAGTTAACTGCTGCTAAACCAAAAAGCCAAAACTTTAGCGGTTTCATATTCAGCTGCATTTGAAAATCATCACTAAGGAAAAGAGGCACTGGTTCAAACAGGATCCCTGTCATTTACAACATTCTCCTGACATTACACACAACTTCCAAAAAGTTGTATCAGAGTTTCGCACAACAAGTTTGAAAGTACCAAGACGGAGAAAACCGGTTTGAGATTTGTATACCATGATATCTTCAAAGTGGTGTCCGACATGTTCTGTGGCACACCTTAAAATAAGGTAATTAGTGGGTTGAGTTCTCAGAATATGGTCCCACACTGCCTCATTACTACAAAAACTTTTTCCATTCCGTACCATTTTGAGTTCTTTACAAATTGCGTGTTAAAAATAAGTATTTAAAACCCTTTCCCTTGAGGAAAATTTTAAAATCTATGACTAGGTGTACATTCAAACTTGTGCCCCACAGGACTCCAAAAGCACACATTGGAGCAAATCAAATACATACTGAATGTGCAGAAAACTAATGTCACGAGTCGAAAATGTCACCCAGGACCATGTATATTTTGCAGCATGAATTCAAATAGGTCATTACCTGTACCAATTATTTTATCACACCAAACTGGCGTATGGAAGTGTCATTTGAGATTGGGCCTACATGTTTTCTCTCTGCTTAAATTACGCGTTGTGTTGTAATTGCAGTAATTACCCAAAATTAAGCATGCCATTATGATTAATCATGACAGAGAACATGACACTTCCAGAGTTTTGATTGGGTGCACCAAGGCTCCCTCAACCGGTTCACAGGAGGTAGAAACTGACTGCTTCATCCAAATTAACTGGCGCTGCTGAAAAGACTGATTATACAGGTTGAAAGCCTCCCGTCCATTCTAGTGCAGTATAATGGGGATCTTATTTACATTTTTATAAAGTAAAATTAATGCGGACAGACTTTGAAACCAGATAGGTTTTCAAAGATAACCAATTCTTTAAGGAATCTTAAAGGATGTCTGAATCAAAGGTGACAATGGCATTCTGAGGTATTGAGCTAGTGGTTTGATAGAGAGAGAAAACATTTAAAGGTAGGCAGAATTCCACGCATGTTCCTCTAAAAATGGGATTATCTATTTGTAGAGACCATGGCATGTGGATTATCGTACATAACACACACATTTCATGCACGCACACACGCCGTACTTTTGCTGCAAAAACAGCCCTGACCTGTCGAGGCATGGACTTCACTAGACCTCTGAAGGTGTGCTTTGGTATCTGGCATCCCAGCAGAACAGTGCCCAAAGCATCACACTACCTCCGCCGGCGTGCCTTCTTCCCATAGTGCATCCTGGTGCCATGTGTTCTCCAGGTAAGCGACGCACACACACACGGCCATCCTCGTGATTCATCAGACCAGGCCACCTTCTTCCATTGCTCCGTGGTCCAGTTCTGATGTTCACGTGCCCATTGTAGGCGCTTTCGGCAGTGGCCAGGGGTCAGCATGGGCACCCTGACTGGTCTGCGGCTACACAGCCTCAAACGCAACAAACTGCGGCGCACTGTGTGTTCAGACACCTTTCTATCAGAATCAGCATTAACTTTTTCAGCAATTTGAGCTACAGTAGCTCGTCTGTTGGCTCGGACCTCATGCGGGCCAGCCTTCGCTCCCCACGTGCATCAATGAGCCTTGGCCGGTTCACCGCTTTTCCTTCCTTGGACCACTTTTGATAGGTACTGACCACCGCAGACCGGGAACACCCCAGCTACAGCTACAGTTTTGGAGATGCTCAGACCTAGTCGTCTCGCCATCACAATTTGACCCTTGTCAAAGTCGCTCAGATCCTTACGCTTGCCTATTTTTCCTGCTTCTAACATATCAACTTTGAGGACAAAATCTCCAATATATCCCACCCACTGACAGGTGCCATGATAACAAGATTATCAGTATTATTCACTTTACATGTCAGTGGTCATGTCATGGGTGATCGGCGTGTGTTATATATAAAAATGGATAGGCAAAATATCCACTCAGGCCTGTACCAAACATGTCAGAAACTCAACTCAAACTGTAGCAACAAATTTATTTACAAGAGACTGCTCTTGAAAATAGCATTGCTATACCAATACTTTTCTTAGAGAAACTAGCTCTATTCTGAGAATAAATTCTATATTTTAATTCTGTGTTTTTCAACAGGGTTATATTAAATCGCTAGTGGTGGGATTTGGTAACCCAAGTCAACCTCAACAAACACAGGGTTGTGGTCTGACAGAGCCGCAGGAAGAATTTCTACATTTGCAACACTGGTTAATATTATGCAAGTAAAGAAATTGATTAATTCTGGAAAAATGTGTGAAAAAGAGTGTGTATGGCGTCGTGTGGGCAAGAAAATTTGTTGGTGTCAATGTTGTGAACAGTGCCCCATGGTGATGGATTATGGTAAAGGCAGACATAAGCTTTGTACAAAAAACATAATTGCATTTTCTCAAAGGCAATTTGAATGCATAGAAATTACAAGATCCTGAGGCCCATTTATCTACCGCCATCACCTCCGGTTTCAGCACGATAATGCACCACCCAATGTCCCTGTTCTACCATGGCATGCATACTCACAAGACAGGTCACACATTAGGCATGATTGGGATGCTCTATATGCAAGACAGTGTGCTCCAGTTTTAGCCAATATCCAGCAACTTCACACAGCCATCGAAGAGGAGTGGGACAAGATTCCCCAGCCCACAATCAACAGCCTGATCAACTCTACGCAAAGGAGAGGGGTCGCACTGCATGAGGCAAATAGTGGTCACACCAGATATTTTCTGGTTTTCCAATCCAAGTCTACCTACCCTTTTTTTAAGGCATCTGTGACCAACATTAATTAATTTATCTCAATTTACCGAGTTCCTCAGATGACCTGTAACTCAGTAAAATCTTTGAAACTGTTCACGTGTTTATAGTTTTGTTCAGTCCATGTTAATTTTGTTTTCTCTCTCAGGACTTTGTTTTGGTTTGTGATATTTTTGTTGAAGATTAAAAAATGGACCATGGATCGTCATGTTTGCAGAAGCCCTTTCATTCCAAACAATTTATTACTGAGCGTTTTCTGAAAGACATGCTACACTAAACTTGTAATTACTAAATGTAATTAACAACTTAAAATAAATGCACAATTATGGCAATTACGTGCGTCATAGCACGGTCCATACCCAGTATACTTAATATTAAATAAGTAACCCTACTCTGTGGTACAATTATTCACATCTTTACAGACCCCTTGTCTCCGACTGCACGTAACTGACTTTCTGAATTAATAAATAGATTGTCATGCTAGTTCCTAGGCTAGTTTGCAAGGACTTAAGAGTTACTGAGTCATTTAATGGTAGAACCAACTGTCTGTGTAATTACCATCTCTAACCGATCTTGCCATTTAGCCATTTCGTCTGTGATTGCCCAAGTCAATAATATTTATGTTGGACTTTCAGCATTTCCCTGCTGGAGAAGCAGTGCATTTCTTGTTTCTTGTCTTTGCCAAATGATGTATCAATCAGTAGCAAATTCGTTAAAGAAGAAAATGAGAGAATAAGCAGGTTACTTCTCACAAAAAGGCTTTTTCAACTTACCAAGATGGTTTTAAAATCCCCTTCAAGGAAGTTCCTGAAAGGGGTGAGAAAGTTGATGGCCGAGCTCTGAATAAACTCTCTCTCTGCATTTCCAATCAGCTTTTCAGTTTCTCCGCATTTTATGAGTGCATTTCCTGTAGGGAAGAGAGGAACAGGTCAGCCTTATTCCCACTGCTACTTTAGTAGACAATACTAGGCCCTTCTGTAAAAACATTTGAGCTCTTTGTACCAGTTTGAATTACGCCTCCAAAATCAGATAACCTGTACAACTGCTGATTAAAAGAAAAAGAGAGATGCAATCTCATTATAGGCAAGCGCTTCTAGAGACAGACAGCAAATAGGAGTTTACAGATAAGGAACTTACCATTTGACTTGCAAAGTCAGAAAAAAAACTAACTACAAATGCTCAAAAAAGTAATAAAACATGACTGCAAATTCAAACGTATATAAATTAACCTAATATTTCTGAAGAAATAAATTACTAGTTATTTTGTTAGTAAAGCATACATTTATTCTTACATGTTAAAAAGCACACATTTATTCTTACATACTAAACTCTTGTGGCCATGGTGCCTCATAATAGCTAACTCCTTCCTTTTAACAACAGCTCTTAATAATAGAGCCGGGTTTTCATCAACCAATGGACAAAGAATACTCTACATAAACTTTTGGCATCACCGATTATTAGTTATCTCCCAATATACAAAAAAGAGTGCACTTGGACTGCTGAAAAAAATGCAACAGTATGAGAAGTCACAAGCTATCTTTAAGGTCCGTACACAATGCATGTTGTATAAGAAAGGGCTCACCGTAAGCTGTTCCCGGCCCACACTCATTCCCTGAGTCGATCATCGATTGGCCCAACTGCTCATGGTTGTTCATTCGGGTTGGTACTTTTTTCTCCAGCTTCTCATACAAAAATCCCTCTATTCGGACATCTACAAATTCAAGCAGAAAAACTGAATTGAAGTCATCCTTTTCAGAAAAGACTTAATATTGGCCAGTTTGAAACACCATCGTCGACAAGAAAAGATTATTCCAGTACATTCTTCCTATGTGAAGAAAGTGTAGAGAACTGCTGACTAAGCACCAACAATACTAATCTAACTTTTGGAGGAATAATACATGAAACTGCAGAGATGGAAAATGCATTCCAGATACATCAGATTTTTGTCATTTTGAAAACAGTAATTTAAGTAAAATTGCAAGTATCTGTGAAGGGTCACAGGGTAAAAAGTTACTTGTGTTAAACTTAACTTATCAGGGTCAGGATAGGGATTATGTGCAAAGAAAACAAACTAATATATTGGGCTTATACGCATAAAAGCAAAACAAAATTGTTGACATAGCAGCATTCGTTACTAAGGATAAATTTAAAATGTAGCATTCATTTTTAATTTTTTTTTTTGCGGGACGAGGCTGCTTATGTAGAAAGACGTGAAAATATTAACATTGATTTCAGAATATTAAGTAGCCTAGGAGTGCCATTGCATTTCACTAAAAAACTTAATAAAGTTGGATGAATTAGAATAATACAAACGGCTAAATGCCATTTTAGAGAGAACTTGAAATTCTGTCTGACAGTGGAACTCCTGGAACAGTAGGGGAGAAC
Organism: Hiodon alosoides; assembly: GCA_025775065.1. NCBI lineage: Eukaryota > Metazoa > Chordata > Actinopteri > Hiodontiformes > Hiodontidae > Hiodon > Hiodon alosoides. Next base: position 15,949 of record JAOYSI010001770.1, on the reverse strand, counting down.
GGCGTACGTTGTGACACGGGTAAGTTGACACATTCTTCATTACTCCACCAAAAGAGGTGCCATCTCAAAAATCAAATAGCTAGTTAGTGTGACATGTTCTATGGTTAATGTCCTGTTCACATCTGGTCAAAGTCACTCTATTCTGAGGTAAGCACAATTTTCTTATTTTTCATCTTCAAAAGTATAAAAAAGAAAAAGACTTACATTTTATGTAATACAACTTTGTTAGGCATGAATGTTCAAAATTATATTTTTGAACTGAGTAGAGGAAATAAAGTAGCTGCAGTCTTATGTTGAGCTAACGTTGAGATTTAGCTAACATTAGCATACATGTCAGTTTGGGGCAAGTTGTCACATGTCACAGTACATATAGGCACATAGAACATGCACAAAAACACTGTGATATTGAAAACAATGTCAATTTATGACATTGTGGCAATCGCCTATCCTCTGGCTGCAACCCAGGCCAGAACATTCAGGCTGGCTTTAGGGTGGAAGGGGTACAACCCTGCAACAGGGATGCATTTCTGGAAACTGACTTTGCGCCATCCTATGTTACGGATCACCCAATTCAGAATCCAACCATGCCAGGCCCCAAAACCAGCCCAGCCCTTCCTGCCATGAGCTCAGACCCAGACCTTCCCAATTCCTATGCTAGAATCAGCTCATCCTTTTCCAGCAGTGTCAGTGCTGACACAAGTCTACCTACCCCAGAGGACATATGGCCGTATCCATATATCCATTCTAACTGTCTAACACCAATGAAGCAGGCACTAGAAATTGAATTGAAGAAGGCACAATTTAGCAAAAGTTTGTTTCAGAAGAAAGGGAAGCAAAGGGTGGATTCAAAATCTGGATCTATAAAAAAAACAAGGCAGTTAAAAACAGAAAAATCCAAGACGAGTCAGATAAAGAGGAGTGGTTCTGACTTGTCTGTCTGGAGCCATTTTCAAACAGCTGCTCAAAGGAGACTTGGGTGCTGTGTGTGAGGTGCAAAAAATGGGCAATCTATGTGTGCCAGAAGCTTAACTCCGAAGACGAGTACGATTAGTCAGATATGGATGTTTTTTTTTCTCATTTATAGATGATTGATTGTTTTTTGGAGTACTTTAATGATGTTGAATTTGAAATTTAAAAAAAAAGTCTATATTCACAATTAAGTAGTTGTGTTTTTATTTGTTAATAATCCAATGTGACAACTTACCCAACATAGTGTGACAACTTACCCGCTGATGGGGCAAGTTATCACAACTGTGCACACTGTTTTTTAACAGTCTACAACTCTGTACTGTAATAAGATATGAAGTTGTAATGAATACAAAATATGTACCCAATACCTTTCTTTCACTTGGTATGACATTTGTACCATTGTGATGTATTGTGCCCAGTCAATGCAAGAAAGAGTGAAAAGTGTGACAACATACCCCGCTCTCCCCTACTCAGCCAGGCAGTTTTTATTCAAAGCTGCCAATTGCGCAATTATGCTTCCTGATTATTAAGACGACATAACTTACTATAGCATAACAATAACAGTTTATAAGGACCTGCCTTTCATTGCAATATAAACCTCCTTGTTAGTACCGTTGAACTGATACATATATCAGTTCAACTTATTATAGCTATATAGTTTAATAAAATACGTAATTACTGATTCTTACTTGGGTTAGGCTGAAGTAAAACTTCCGTCTGCTTCAATATCTTCTCCGTCCATTGCTTTGTGCATTCTGCTCTGGCAAGAAGATTCTCTAAGTGGGCATCCAACTCTGTTTTTTCAGCCTGTCCAAGTTTCTCCTCCGTAAACTGGTGTCAACGTAACAAAATATTAATTTACAACGACAACAAAAAAATTAATTGATGAGGTATATGTTGGAGGGGTACATCTTGGAATACTTGTATTGCACGTGAATTATACAAATTCACCAAAACATCTCAAATTAAATATGATAACGTTATTGGTCGATTTTATCAGCTACTAAATTACTAGCTACACTGAAATAGTCATTTAAGTGGGTTTCTAGCATACAATCATAGTAATATCTATAACACCTTTAAACTAGCTTCGAAAAGCTATTATTAGCTTCAGCTACAATATATTAAAAAAAAAAGAATCACGAATTTAAACATTTTGTTATCTTGTTCTGTGTTGAAAAGTTGGAATATATATATGTTATTGATTGACACTATGCTTTATAACTGTTTAACATATCAATAACTAAAAACTGGAGCATATATTAGCTGCTTATTTAGCCACACTAAGCTAACTCGCTAGCGGTTTGAAAACTCAATCAGGCGTTAAAAGTTATACATAATCCCGGATGCCAGTATACCCAGCATTACTCCTGTTCGTATAGTGACACATTTGGTTTAGGTATTTGCATTAAATTAAATAAATAATAAAATTATTTTCATCGATATGTACTAAATAGCTTTAAGTTAAAAACATAAAAACTGAAACCAACGCCCAGTACAGAGGCTTCCTCAGAGTAGTCAAAATCTCGTGACACCATTTACTTTCAACTACCAACTCAGTTAGCACTAGCAGGCTAGCAATCTACAGAGGCCTGCAACATACCCTTTCTTTACAAACCTTAACCTGGTGGGTCGTTTACATCAGATGTTTTAATCACCCTCAAAATTACACCGATAGTTTGTTTTCTGACTTTTTTTTACTGGGGGACTAAGTGTATTACCTGAACAGCCCGACTGAGGAAAGTACCGGCGTCAGCTGCTAGCCTCTTAACGTTGAAGTCCATGCTTATATTGTAAATTAAATGTTCTTGATAACTTGCTAGTTGTCCATGCAGTAAAAATGAATGGCGGTGAAATTGTGTTTTTCTAGTCCGGAAACGTTAACCGGATTCCCCACAAATCTGGGTAATTCCAAAACTTGAGACGAGTGTGCCTTCCACGGATGTTCAGCTGCTTGCTAGAATACAAAAGCCTGCAAGCTAAGCGTTTCGTAGTAATACAACGTAAAAAGAAGGAGCGCGTCCATTTACACTCTGAGTTCAGCGTGTGGATGATAAAGTTTATGGGAGGTGCGGTTTTTAAAGCTCTGCCACGAAAGCAGTTGGTAGGTGACTAAATTTCCACTTATTTTTATCATATTATATTATACATATTATATAACTTGCCTTTCTTTAATCGATGTTATGTTACATTCTTTCATACTATTATAATCATTTATAGTATTAATATATATTTTTACCTAATAAAAAAAAAAGTTTTACCTAAGATAGACCGAATTGATATAGACAGTTCAAATGTTTTACAATATGTTTAGCGCTTAATTGTACTTGTAATGTTTTTATAAAACTCAGTGTTTCCCCTCACAGTAAGACGTATTTGCGCTGTGTCTTGCATTTTGTCCAGTGAGCGAAATTTAAAAAGCTGATGCAGAACTGCAACATTTGCAGGAAAGGTGTTGGGATTTACACCTCAAACCATAACTGCCTTGCAGTTATTCAGTGTAACTGAGTAATGCTAACACTATTCCAATCCAAAATGTGTTTAAAGGCAAAATGTGTTTTTTTATTTTATTAAATTAAATATTAAAACAATTGTTTAACTTATTTTTTTTTTTAGCAAACTCTGTTACAATGTGCCATACTATAAATGCAAAAGTCCAGTGCATTCCAGTCCAGTGCATTGCAGTACGGTGGAAAGTGGCCCGCCTTGTTGGTTGTGTTCACAGCCAGAGCACAGGAAGGAAGAGGCCACTTGGATTCCTCAGCCCTAAGGCAGAGTGGCAGTGAGTGTAAACCCTCTGGTCAGGCAGGTGGAGACCCCTTGGACTTCTTGGCTGACTGGCAGCTGAGTGAGGGTCTGCTGTCAGGCCCTGGAGCCCTACAGGCAAGAGGACTGATGGTGCAGCAGTACCCCTACTGTAAGGGTCTGGACAGGAAATAGTGGCAGGGTTGAATGCCCTAAGTGGCACTTTCTGCCCTTTAAGGTTATCACCACAGATAGAGGATATTCTCAATTTCTTCCTGGGCTTGTCAGGTGCATGGCCTTTCAGTCCAGAGCCCAGGCCTCCCACAGAGCATACAAGGGGATAATAAACAGCAGTCTGGTTGCAGTCTGAATTTATCCATCCCATTGAACAGATTATCTCCTTCTGTCCTGCAATGAGCTGCTCCTGGGCCTCCTCCACCGTCACCTGCACTCATAGTGTGTAGCACCTACCTTGGCTCTTAAGACGGCGCTGCTGTCTTAGTTCTAAAATCCTTTCTAATTACCTACCTGAGTGTGACCTAATTATCCAAACCATGCAGTCTTTGACTGTGGGTATACCCCCAAAGGCTTCCTGTTTGTGTAGGCCTGCCTGGGTGTGTACCCAGGGCTGCTTGAAGGCGTGTCTATGGGTCTGTAGTCTGCGTGCCACACTCGCGCATTATGATATGTTGATACACAAAGTTGCAAAACCCTAAATCAAGTGTTAAGAGTGCTATCATTACTTGTTAACATCCATTCCAAGTGCTTATGCGTTATCTCAAATTTGAATCAATTGCATAATTGTCTTGTGACAATCATAGATCATGGTTTTAATTTACTCGTCTATGTGGGAGAATATGCCAGCTTAATTGATAATTAGTGTTTCACTACGGAAAGATGTGAGGGGAAAGCAGTGCTGTGATGGAAAATGGAGTAAGTAGAGGAAGTCTGTGGATGTGGACGACAAGAGATGCATGACAGTGCCAAATTAAATAAGGGAAATGGTAGTTTACCATGTCATTAAATGAAGCCTAACATTTGCTCTAGGTGGTCAGGGAGCACAAATAAACCTTACACGGTCAACTGTTACAACCATTATTAGTTTTCCAGACTACTAGGTTGTCCAGAATACTTACCATGTATATTTCGATTTGTATATTACAGTAAACATATTGTGATTGCTATAGGTGGTTTTAGAATTTGTCACTGGACAGTGGATCATGTTGCTGTGTTGTTGGTAGTGTTGTTCCTCATATGTTTGGAACAAATGCTCTCCCAACGATATGAATGTCAGATTTACTAAGGATAGCCGAGCGGCGGCAACCCTGGGACAGCCTAAAAAATCTACAGATTTGCAGTTTTCATTCTGGTTTGGATGTTAGGTGAGAATTAAATAAGTAAATGATATAACTCAAAGAAGCAGACCCATCAAGATGTATGTAAGTGTGTGTGTGTGTGTGTGTGTGTCTAAAGCAGTGGTTATAAAACAATAAGTTATTTATTATAATAAATATAATATAATTAATAATAATATAATTTAACAGTATTTTTCATACTAATAGTAATTGTATGATTTACATATTTAATACATAATCTTTGGTTATGTCTGTCTTAGGTGAGCGTTCAGTGAACCCTTTGCAGAAGCAGGAAAGGTACTTGAACGAAGAATACAGTGGTGGAACCAGGCAACACAACCAAAGATTTGGGAAACCTCTCGTATAAAAACCACAGCACAATTAATGTGTAAAATGTATATTTTACTTGTAAATAATTTATAATAAATCTTTTTCTTTTTTGGTCTTATTTATTCAAATAAAAGTAGTCAAATTCCATTCCGAATTAACTAAAAACAATGCAACCCACATCTAAAGGCATTTAATACTTAACAATCTGCAAATACAAAATCACAAAGCTGTAGCTTCCCCTCCTTGGATTCATCTACAATTTTTGACACGTGAATAAAGTAGAAGGCATGGAGTCTTCTGATATAAGTCCCGGCTTTGACAAATGGCACATCAAATCCACAAGAACTATGTCATCCTGATATCATGGGGAGGGAGGGAGATCAATGCTGAACAATCAGTTCATAAATGTGATGATGCTGGACAGCCCAGCACAGAAGTTAGTTATCAATGCCTTTTCAGTCACCAGAGGCTTAACCTGCTAACGTCAACTTCATTGTCGATGCAATGCAATGCACCAATAAAAAGTTTACTTTAACATGTTTTTTTATTTTTAAATTTCTGAGAAGTATAGGCTCTGCATGCAGATTGACGAAAGTGCATTTTAACTTGTTTCTCTCTAGCTTAGTTAGGAAGAATTAGCTATAATGTTTAAGGAAGTTGGTTCACTCAAACACACATTCTCGAGGCATTAACAGTAATGGTAACGGCAAAAATGAAATATTTCTTTATTTACATCAATGATAATACTAATAACAGTTAAACTGTAACACTTTAACACTAGTTTATTTTACTACGGCTTATAGTGGCTGTAGGGCCCAACGTACATCCTAGGAAGTGCAACCTGCTCCAGAGACACAAATCCTGGACCACGTCATTTGCCTGGGTGGTTTTCCACAAATCCAGCTAAAGAGGTCCATGAGATTCTTTAGGCTAGCATCCAATTAAAGACAGTATGTGAATTGTTTTGAAGGGTATGAGACCCCTGCCCTGGCTGACATAGAAAGGATGTCGGTTCAAGAGGAGCCCAGAGTGCCAACATTGTCTTTGCTTGGAGGAAAGGGAAAGAAAAGGAGAGATGTGTGGAGATAATTTGCCTGCTGTGTGACCAACTAGTGGGGCAGACAGCAATTCCCCTGGCACCTAGCAGCAGCAGAGCTCTGAAAAGCGGAGAAACGAAACCCTGAGCTTTGTCCAATTCTGCATTGAGTGGATGGAGCCATCCGACCAACCTGGGAAGAGCTCTCACCTCAATCCAAGTGAAACGCCTCCTTGCCCAGTGGGACGACTAGTTTCTGCCTGAGAGGATTGGAAGGGTCTGGGGTGAGGGCTAACCAGGTGGCAGCTGATTGCGCCCTACAGACTATGGGAAGACATCCTGGCGTGCGTGCAAGCTTACTGGGCTGCAACATACAGATGGGACATGTAGCGCCACTGCCACCAGTGTGATGCCTGAACAGCAAAGAAAGGACCACCACACGGTTGCATGCTTCCCTTCCCGAAGTATCGGGTTGGGGGCCCCCGGTGATAATAGTCCATTCTCCTATCTCCACCCATGCGCGATAGGCATTTCTAAGGGTGAAAACAGCTTGATTTGGCCCTGTGTTATGTCGGAAGAACATGTGCATTACAGTTTTCTGAACACTAGATGGTACTAGAAGGCAACAGTGGCAGAATTAAACTGCACTTATTCATATCTAAAAAACTTTCTACTTTGAGGTGTTTTTAATAGAGCATTTTCTCAGTAGAGCTAACATCATTAACAAACACTATCTGAAAGATCATGAGCAATTTCATGGTATTTTAGCGTATATTTCCATTAATGTGACTACCGTTAAAGTTTAATCATCTTTTCATTGAACCGTATGTATCTACGTGCATTAACTATTTTATTATAGATTATTGTACAATTGATTACTCAATTAAACTTAACAAAACATTGCTTTTTTCTCAGGAATGTATTTGTAATTTTACAGTCGTTGAACTTACATTTCTTTGTATACAACCCATCTTTCTTTGTTTTTTCACTAAAAAGAAATTCTGGAGATATGAGGATTATGATTTCCATCTCCAGACATGACAAATCTCTGCCTATTTTCTTCCTGAGGAGGATAATAATGCTTGTATGTTCCTTGCAATGTGCCCACCATCTAATGTTTTAGAAGCTAGGCTAGCATTTACAGTATTTGTGTGACATCGCATGGTAATGGCATCATTCTGTTTCAAACTTTACAAATTTTTACGTTTTTTGAGCTTTTTGTTCTTTCTGCTGGGTTGAGACCTCTCTGGAGTCAAATGCTGTCTCAGCCTGAGATGATCACAGTGGGAAGATGAGGAGGCAACAGTGATTAAGCAGTGATGGGCAGTTATTTTCAAAGGCTCCCTGGACATTTTAACCAGATACAAAAGCATTAGAATGAAAATGCATCTTACTGAAATGCAGCAAAGAAAATACAGGTTTGTGAGATTAGCCTTTGCCTCATTATGCTGTAGGATATTTAGGATAAGTTAGATTATTCTGCATTATCATGAATGCATTAATAGTAAATAACTAATGTAGCAGCCACAGCAAGTAACAATTGGCAGTAGCATTGCTGTTTTAAGATTATTAGGGCAAATTTGCTCTGAGTCAAAGTGATTTCTACTGTAGGCCGAGATCCAAACCATCATCTTGTACAATAAAGGGCTGCAGAAAAACCAAGGCCGTTAGGACTAATAACCTCCATTTATTCACTGTACAGAAGGACCGATGGAAAAAAGATTACCGAGGATCCAAGATTCTTCCTAGGATTTTAAGGAAATCTAATTTTCCTTTCTTAAGTGACTAACCCCTGGAAAAAACTAGACAAAGTTGACATATTCAGCCTTGCCGGACAAACTGATCATTGACCTAATCATGTTTTCAATTCCACTTTATTAGCTGATATTAACAGCAAATAACAACTGATACATTAAATTATTCCATTCCATGTGTCATTGGAAATGGAGCAGATGTTCACGGTGCAAATGGACATTAATTGAGTTATCAAAAGGCTTATCTTTTATATATTAGTTTATCGAGAGCAAGCAGATCACTTGCTACATCACTACATCAATCGTTTTCCGCAGAATCAGTGTTTTAGAGAGGAAACTCGGCCAATCCACTGGACCTTGACATCCGGATGCTGTTAGAAATATATTTGCGATTTGGTTAGACTGTAACTAAATGACAGTACATTAAAGAGGCTACATTCTGCAAAGATCAGCTTGATCTACATATTCCCCTGTGATATTCTTTTTTTCTGAGCATTGAAATGAAATATATATGATTTGTATTACAGATGTGACTTGGGTGGCGTATGAGAGCTGGGTCGGGGGGTGGGAGAGGGACATCAATGAGGTGGGTGAAGGTTCAGACAAGGCTCCAGGGATGGCCATAAAATGGCCCATGAGAATATAGGTACACTGGCTAAATTCAACTGAATGGGAAAAACAGATATGATCAAATCTTTATAGTTTCATTTCCCATTTTGAATACCATATTTACTAAAAAAGCATTTCAAATTCCCACATTAATGACATAAAATAACTTTTGTGTGGCATTCACAAGTACAGCGAGGTCTAGGAAACAGAACTCTATTTGTATCCTAAAGAAAACTTTTACAAAAACTTAATTTACATGCCACCTTGACTCACAGTGATTTCACTGCATGAATAAAATAGTATTTAGTTTTTCACCCACTGTAGATAATGCAAGAGAATATAAATTAGAGGAAAGCACCTGGATTATGGGAAAAGGCGTGTTTTAAGTCAGTGATTCTGCAGTTCTGACCGTTCCGTTCCACCACTGGGCACCACATCGAGACTGAATGCCCCCAGAGGGGGGGAGAGGTCTTGAAGGAACATAGGGCCGAATTAGGAACCAAAGATAAGCAGGCAGTGTGCCCTTCACTTCTTTACAGCCAACCTTACAGTTATGCACCTAATGTGTGGTGAAGAATGTGTAAACGCGCTTAAAGAGTTGGAATACTAGCCAAGCTGCTACTTTTCAAATTAGTTTCAGCAATGTTCTCCATAAAGGCCTTTTCTTATTAGAATATGATGTTTAAACTGTCTTCACCTTTGTTCCATTTTATGTTGTTCCTGTGTTAATTGAATTTAGATCAGGCACAGTAACGTTGATATTTACTTTGCACAACTAACTTTTTGGGTTAAAAAAATGATTTAAGAAAAACCATGTTGTTGCCTTGAGTAATAATTACTGTATCGCCAATTTACAGGCATTATAACATTTTTAAGATTTTTAATTTACGGCTGATAGAATGAATTGTTAAGTGCAATAAAAAAATAAATAAAAAAGTTATTTAATGGCATTTGTTTTCACTCACCAGTACATTGATTCGAATTGCATGGAGCAAAGCGTTGTGCAAAGGGAATGACCTAAGTCCTGTAAGGTCAAATCTGATGCGGACTGACATTGTACTATTTATTAATCAGTTAACATTCCACTAACTCATGTGCACTGTTTCGTTCATTCTTTGTTTTCATTCACCCTGCACCTCTCAACTTGGTTTCTGTTTTCCTTATAATCCTGTCACAAAGGTTTTGTCTTTGGGAGTCATTGTTCTGTTTTCATGTACCTGGTTCCATATGTGATTAAAGAGCATGTTTAGTTTGGACTTTTTATATCTATTCTATTGTTCACTCTGTCTAGCAACATTTATATTTTCACAAATAAAATGCATTGTTTATTGACCTACCGTTTGTTAACATGTCAAAAATGTTACAGTTGCAATCTGTTGAGGGAATGTTTCTTCTATTAACAAAACAGGAAGTGCCAAGTTCCAACCCTCCAACATTTAAGATCTGTTCTAGCTAGAAACAAAGATTCCATGTTTTTTTTCTTTTTTTTTTGCCCCATTTGTTAACCAGTTAAATGAAAAGGACTAAATGGAGCACTAGGAATATATGCGCATGATAAAACTAGAAAAATTATTTTTACTTGGTGTGTGCAGAAACTTTCTTTGGGAGTTTAAGCAAAAAAGGGACATCTAAGGGTCCTGAGGAGACAAAAAAAAAAAAAACATAAAACATGACCAGAGAAGCAATTACAACAAAAAACTTCAATGAATGTAAGGGAAAACTTGAGGTGCCAACTTCATATATATACCCATTATCTCGGAATGAGATGTTTGATGTGCAGGTGTCCATATAATTTTGGCTATGTCATGTATGTTCTTTTTAACATGATCCCCTACAATCTCCCTTTCAATCATACAAAGGACAAACACATTTGTTTCATCAAAATTATATATGTTATGAGATTAATACTCTGTTAAGGCTTGGACACATTTTACAATTACCTTTATTATATGCATTCTGAGTGTAGTCAGTTAATATGAGGTGGAGATCATAAGCAAAGATTACGTAAGATGCGGGTGGAAATTGCCTTGTACCAAACTTACCATCAACCGGTAACCGATTCCCACATATCAAATAAATACATAAAAGTCGCTGTACATGATACAGATACGCATTGCCAGTTGTAGCTATCTGTGATTTTTATTTAAAAATTTATGAGCACTCATGTTCAGTCTTTTTTCAGATATTCTAGTTTTGGGCTTTAATGTGGAAGACATTAGCTAGCTGTAGCTTTAAAAATGTTTAAACTTTAATATGTTATTTAACAAAGAGGAAGAAAAGAAATGCAGAAAATCAAGCTTGCACTAGCCTCCAGAAATCTTCATTTTCAAAACCAATTTACAAGTTTAAAAACTGACTAATTTCACCTGCGTTATATATAGTTCCTGCTGGAAAATCCAGCTTGCCCAGTTCAAGCTGGTGATCAACACGACATGTATGTTTTGGAGCCTGTCTCCAGGGCCATTCAATAGCATACTACTACTAATAATAATAATAATAATGACAATAATAATGCTAGTACTACTACCAGTTGTAATAAAATAATATTACTACCACTAATACCACCAATAATCGCAATAACACAGACCCTCTCTCTAAAATTGTTTAATTACTTCGCTGTGAAGCTAATTCATTCATCAAATATTTCATTCATTAACATCATTAATCACAAACTTCAAGGATGTAACAGAGTCCCCCCCCGTTTTACTTTATAAGGGTCATTGACAATAGTGTTGTCGATTTCTGGGGGCCATGAATCCAATGGAGGCCCTGGGCTTAAAAGTAGGGATAAGGGTAAGAGGATCATTATTTAACTGCCTTTGCAAAGTCTGGGAATTCTCTCACAAATAAAAAAGTAAACATGTAATAAAAGTTACATTGTCATTTTCAACTTGTAAGTTGCCCTGGATAAGAGTATTAGTTAAATGACAGCAATAGCTTTCCTTACAGGTGAAATATGACTCATTATATTATGCTTAGATGATCTTGTAACAAAACTAGTGAGTGCTAGAAGTATATCCAAACCACACTCTCCACTCATACTGGTTGTAATTTATCTCAGTTGTGCCTAAAGCCCTTGGAAGATAAGGTATTGGTAAAATAATCATAGGTCTGTTTGCACTTCAGGCTCCCACAGGCCAGCAGCGTTACACAAAGGACATGATACTGGGACGTTCTTCATCCGTAAGTTATAAACACCAAAAAGTCCCAGAGAAGTGCACAAATTACAGCTCCTACGTAGCTCACCAAACATGTACAGAAAATTCTGTCATATACTTACAACTATGCTCAGTTCAACACACAGAAAGAGGCATAAAGAGAGGCGTGACTCTGGGTACAACCACATGATGGTGGTCAGACTGGAAAAGCATATATGGAAATTAATAGAACACACTACAACATTCCCCCCTCCTCCCACACAATCGGCATCACTTTACAACAACAATAACATGAACGTAAAAGGGTAGAATGAACCAGGGGGTGATGGGGAGCCAATATGCAAATTAGAAGGATGACATGCCACTGTGCAACCGTGCTAAACAGTTAAAAGGAAATTACATTGCTGAGGGGGTCGAACGTTACAATATATTACGTTTTTTCACAATCACTTACACTATAAACATGATTCCATATTCTATATGCACAATTTATGTTTCATTCAACCTTTTTGCAAAACTCTACACACAACTCTCATGTTCAAAACATTGCCATTTAATATACCAAACTCAAATAATCACAATCCTAACACTCTCACAGTTGTCCTGGTGAAAACACCAACAAGCATAATTAGTCCACAAGGAATCAAGATGTAGTCATGTAGTCAATAAAAAAGATGTAGTCAATGAAAAAGGCCAATGATCTGTGATCATCTGTGTTTAGGAACAATGGATGACAACAGCGGATGACAGAAGCAGAGAGAGAGAGCTAGATGAAGAGTGAGAATGAAAGTTGAAAGAGGGAGAACAAAAATCTCTGATGAGATTTGTTCCACTGTTCTTCTACGTGGTATTTCAATAAGCTGGGCTGTGAGTAAAGCCAAACCTGAGCCGTTTCACCGTTGCATCAATTGTCTGGACTTTCAGAAATGAACATGAACTTGAGACTTGTATTCATATTTAATAAAATGTATCTGAATGCATATTTAAGCCAAATACTTTCCCCTGTTTTCTCGGAATTGAGAGAAAACCAGTTAATGGTGGTAAACCACCATGATTTCATTGCTACCTTTTATGGCTCCGAAAATTCCAGTCAAGATTAATTCAAGACAATGGAATGTTTCGAGGTATAGATGAATCCGTCTATCCACAATAGAATAGCAACTGCAGATTTATTTCAAGAGAAACTCTAAAAGAGCTGTGGTTTCAATATGTGCAAGTATCTGTTTATGCAATAAATTGTGTGTGATATTCCACTATATATTGTAGGTTACACTAGTTCTAATATGGTCCCCTTGACTTTACACTACTGAATTGGCTGCATTAAAATCTAATATAATGATATCTATATTTATTTAGAGAGTACTCCAGCCTGATGCCAGTGAGACCAGTGAGAAGTTCAGGGTTTACAAAATGAAAACGAGGTTGGAACATCATTGGCTCTTGTTGACGTCCCATGCATGTTCAAATTTGGACTGTTAATTCATATTATTATAAATTGCAACAGCCCTCTCTAACTCGGTAGAATTTGTATTATGTCAACAATTACAAAATATGTTTCTATTTATTTATTAGCAACCAATCTAAAATGATTAATTATCTTGCAATATCTACACCATAAACAAAAAGAAAACAATACAACTAAGAGAAAACAGTCTAACTTCCACAGACTTTATGGCTGAGGTCCTTAGATGGAGCTGAGCTGTCACAATCATGTGCCTGCAGAACATTTAAGGAACTAAAAAACATACGTGACAGGCTATACTTATGCTAACAGCAAAACCACAAAAACGGTTTTAGTTTTCGAGACTTGGAGGAGAATAAAGCAGAACAGAACTGAAACATATTTGATCACTTCTCTTTTATGCGAAGTGGATGGTTACATAAACGTTTTATGTTATCTACATATTGTAATGCACCCTCGTAATCACAAAAGTACAGAAGCTAGAAGGTGCACGGCCCACTCATGTAATTTCTTACATAACAAATGCTCTGAGATTGCTCATATGGGAAACAATCATATTAAGATATATACACAATATAGCTAAATACACAGTAAATACTCATCTGCATTTGGGAAAAATATTAAAATAAGTCGAAATGTGAGTTTCGTGATGAATGTAACCTATACTTTTTAATAGTTTAATAAAACTGAAATGGTCAAATTTTAATCATTCGATACTTTATGGTCCTGGTCAACACACACATATATAATAACACACGTTTTAGAATACTATGACAGAATAATCAGTGGCAGAAAAAAAAACACACAAAAAAAAAACACAAAAAGCTGTAGCCACTGCACAGCATATTGCCCATGGTCAGGAAAATGTGAATACTTTATTAGATCCGCAACAGGTTATCATAGAAACATGTGTCTTAGTATGCTAGAAATGCGAAGGTTTGCTGAATCTAGGGACATGAAACGCTCGTTAAGAGATTATCTGTGAAATGTGCCTCATACGAAGGGAAATGAAAATTAGAGAGACTGATTCACCCATTTGTATTTCTCCTTCACGGATAGCTTCCTAACCTGTGTCAGGTTATTTAATGTTATTGCAACATCATTTAAGTATAGATAGGTAAAAAGGCTGTATTAATATAGCTGAAAGTAAGCATATCTGACCCTGCTTACAATAAAACGTTGTAGCCTACATAGTGCATGCGTTGTAATCAGATGTGTTACTAATAGAATTATGGAGACAGAAAAAAACAGAGTACCCCTTTTAATCACAGTGACTGGATGCAGAATGCCTCTTTATCTGGCAACAAGCTGTTACAAAAGGGCCAGAACCCCAACCCCTATGTTTGGAACCTCATTATAGAACAGAGCACACACAGACATACATCCCTTTAAACAAAACATTTCCTATCACACATCGTGCAGGGCAAACTACTCCATTAAGACTAATTAAATCAGAACAAGCCACAAAGCGACCAATTAGAACAAGTGTCCGCCAGAAGAGTGAGTATGGGTGATCCAAAATCCTTTAACATAAAGAGACATTGTTTTATTTGTGGGACCGATAGTGTCAATTCGGGTGCCTTTCAGTTATTACAACAGGAACAAGCAAGAGAATGAGAGATAAATGAGGCTTTATTTATTAAGATGGTTCATCTTCAATTACTCGCTCATTGGTATCTCTTGGCTTAGGTTTCCAAAAAATATAGAAGCGGTTTTGGACACTACATCTCCAACAGAAATATTGTGGCAGCCAGGCACAAAAATATATCAGAAAAACAGACCAACACAGACGATTTCTGTGCGCTACACACTTCAGAACTCGGTTGTCCCATTCTGTAAGTTTGAGCTGAGCTGTTGTTGCTCATAGACGTTTTCCACCACTGAAAGTCACTGAAAGTTCAGTACGGGTCATTCTACTGCCAATTGCATGCCTTTTTGCTCGATTTTATTCACTTGTCAGCAACAGGAGTGGCTTAAATAGACAAATCCACAGACTTAAAGGGGTGTCCACATTCTTTCGGCCATGTTGCATGTTCCCAGAGGCTACAAGTTTTCTCAACATACCTCACAGTGCACAGTTATCCTCTACTTATCAGTGTTAGAAAAAATATCAATACCTGAAATTACCTAAAATTAATTCGGTCTAAGTAAAAAATGTAGTCTGTAATTACTGTGTTTCATCTCTGTGGCTTAGTGGTTACCTGAGGTTGTATTACAGAGTTGTCCTGATAAAAAAGTATCCAGGCATAACAGGAGAGTAAAAAACTACTTATCTTTAAGAAATTCTGCAAATCAGGTTTGCGCAATTGTTGCTAGAGTGCAAAATTGCAAAACATATAGATTGGCAGAGAGAGGTGCGTGGGTGCAGAGCACAGGACACATACAGACATATTGCACATATTTTCCACTGAAATTTAACATTTGGTCCCTTTGTCCTGTTTCCTAATGTGGAACATACAGCGGGTGAAATAAGTATTGAACACTTCACCATTTTTCTCAGTAAATATATTTCCAAAGGTGCTATTGACATG